>JBAJNP010008986.1:1424-19059 GCA_036877545.1 Yasuhikotakia modesta
CGTGTGCTGTGAGCAGTGGGTTTAACTGGGCTCTTGTGTTCAGTTACAGATCCGTCAACACTATTTTGCGTCTGTCTCGTATGTGGACGCTCAGGTGGGAAAGATTCTAAATGCTCTGGATGATCTTGGCCTGTCCAGAAACACTATAGTTGTGTTCAGCTCAGATCACGGTTAGTTCTTCTTCTGTCTGTTGTGTTAAACTACATGCACTAGGTGGCAGTATTGAAGCACTTGATTTATTGTAAAGCTCAGATTTTCTCAGAAGTCTCTGTTCACATCCTCTGAAGCACTTTGCAAAATTCAGACTCTGTCACTTATTTGTTTATTGTAATGTAGTTTAGTTTAGCAGAATTTGTATTCTCAGTTGTTCATTTAGTTCACGTGTGTTTCTTTTGTACTGGTAGAAATATGTTTGTATGGTGTTGAGACTCACAGCATTTGATGAGCTGGAATGTGAGTTGAATTGGCCAAATACCAGAGCTGAGCTGGAATCTAAACTGGAGTGACTGGAAGAAGAATTTATTGAACTGCAATTCAGCAGGAATTTCATTAGTCCGGCACAAAAACAATAAGCAGGAACGAATCGTTTCCTAAGGTTGAATTAGCCTTCGTGTTGTTTGGCTTTGGGTTAGATTAGAGGATTGTGGGAAATGGAGTGTTCTATCCACAATAAATGTTAATATATTAAATATGAGAATATTTTCATTTAGATACAAATTAAATACTTTTGACATTTTAAATTTATTATATTAATAGGATTTATAAAAAGGATTTTAAGCAGTGCCTCATGTGTTTTGTATGTGTATTTCCCAAATGAATTCTATTTCTTTGAGTTTCATTTGGTTTGAATTCAGCTTTAAAGCCCCATATTGTTTTCTACTGCATTTCAAATTCAGGTATTGAATGTGAATTTAAAGTCATTCTCAGGTCAGGTCTGAGACGCTGCCCTGCACACGACCCTGTTTTTATACCAGTCTGTTGCTCTGCTGCTTCAAATGAAGAGAAACACGTTGTCAGCAAAGACTGTCTGAAATGGTCATTTTGTGTGAGTCTGAAATGCTTCTTGTGGTTAAGTACCTGTCTGTGTCTCTCTCTCTCTCTCTCTCTCTCTCTCTCTCTCTCTCTCTCTCTCTCTCAGGTTGGTCATTAGGAGAACATGGCGAGTGGGCCAAATACAGCAACTTTGATGTGGCCACCCGCGTGCCATTGATCGTGTTTAAGCCAGGTGTGACCTCACCTTTACCCCCGCCTGGAGAGAAAACCTTCCCTTTCATCGATGTGTTCCAGAGCACACGGGTGCAGTTTGGCAAAGGTAATGTTACTCAGAGCAGCTGTCAACACCTGAAGACCGCGGGACGCTGTGCGAGAACGCACTGAAATCACTCGAGCGTTTCCTATCAGCGGTCTGGGAATGATGTTATGGCTAAAGTATCGTCCCGTTTGGAGCTTTGAGTTCTGTTTTGTTTGTGATGCGGACGGTTCTCCCGGTCAGCTCTCAAGTGCATGTGTGCTAATCTTCAGAAAACCTCTAGCTGGAGTAATGAGTGTAATGATAATGTCACAGCGTAGAGAAGCTAATAAGTTGTGCGAGTTATTGCTCTCACAGTGGGATCTGCATTGTTGCCTGTTGTTGCTCTAATGAACTGCGCTAGTTTCTGTTCCCATATCACTCCATTTTATGGAAAGTTTCTAACTGGGCCCCATTAACATAACAGAATAGTGGCTAAATCTGCTATGAGGTTTTTACACCCAAACGTTAGTTATATTTTATAGCACAGTATGATGTAGCAATGTAACGATAAAAATGCCATTTGTTTTAATTAATGTGTGTAAACCTTTAACTCAGACCTGAGCTTGTTAAGAGATCAGTGATAAAATCACTCTCCCCTGTTCACAACAGCAAATTTATAATGATTTGACCCTGTAGGGTCTGATTTCATGAGAAATGTCATTTACTTTAGCATATAAAGAACATGTACATTTATGTATGTAAAGTAACCTGCAATGTTATGTTTCAAGCAGAGACGGAGACAGAGAGACAAAAGTTACAGATACAGCTTTAAAATTATTTTGTAGAAAACAACAGGTTTCAAGTGTCAACGTCATTTTTATTAAAATGATGTTCAAACATCTATCATCAAACACCAGTCATAAACATGATGGCTGGTCTGATCAGTTTCTCCTCTCTCAGGTCAGGGGATTGACAACATGGTGGAGCTGGTGGATGTTTTCCCCACCCTGTGTAACCTGGCGGGACTTCGGCCTGTCCGCCACTGCCCTCCTCACTCCTTTCAGACAGAGCTGTGCACAGAGGGCTCCAGCCTGGCCTACCTCATCCGCAGCCCAGAGAAAGAGCTCAACCGAGAGGGCTATTCATTCAGCCAGTACCCACGACCCTCTGACTCCATCCAGGAGAACTCGGACCTGCCGGACCTGCCTGACATCCGTGTCATGGGCTACTCCATTCGCTCCTTTGACTTCCGCTACACTTTATGGGTGGGCTTTGACCCCACCCACTGTCAGCCTAACATGACGGAGGTCCACGCAGGTGAGCTGTACATCCTGGCTGAAGATCCGGGGCAAGACAACAATGTGTTTAATGAGGCGGCACACGCCGCAGTCCTGCATAAACTCTCAGTGAGGTCATCATGGTCAGAAACTCTGAAGCATCATGTGATGTATCACAGCAACAGTCTAAAATCCAGAGTGATTCTGTGATCACTTTAATATAAGGGCAGTAAAGGGAAAATGAACTTGTCCTGGTCGTGTTTCAGCCCAAAATCTTAAGAATTAAGCAATAAGGATTTATATTCAGCTTAAAGTGAAATCGAGTCAGTTTTTATGGCCATTAACATTATTTATATTTTGACATTATTGATGTGACAGTAACGCCCCATTTTGTTTTCTTCATTGAAATTCTATGTAATGTAAAAATTACAGTTTGGGTGGAAACTTGGCTTTGTTTTCTTTATGCTAATTATTTACATTTTTAAATTTCTTTTGATTTTGGGTTTAAATATGACCTGGACATTTATGTTTGAGTTGGACTCACAGAAACAGACGGTTCATTATCTGTAAAGATTTTCCTCAATCGTTAATAGTACCTGTTTGGGAATCATCCTAGTTTTACCATTAAAGTTCCTTTAAAAGTCTTCATTATCTCTCAATTTGTTGTGGCAAGAGCAGGAATTTAGACGGCTTTGTTGGATTTATTTAAAAGTTAAATTAATACCTCCTGCGGTCGTAATGAAATGTAAACTTCTAAAGCATTTATCTGAGAGGCATAAAAGGGAATATTCTCACTTAAGTGTATTTAAGTCAAAATCATGATAAATATGTCCATTGACTTCATATTCTTGTCGCTTTCAGACTGTGATGCAGGGAAATGATGCAACGTCAGATTAAATGAGAAATGAGTTTAATTTAGGTCTCGGAGCTTTAGAAAGCTCCGCTCAGACAACAGTCAGCTTTAGCAATTTATCAGGTCACTAAGTCGTAATTGTATTTTGTCTTGAAGGCCGACTGAGACACTGGCAGCATTAAGCTCTTGTTTTTCCCGGCAGCGTGTTGAAAATCAGCTTAAATATAGAATTTCAACTCGTGCATCCCACAGCACTGTTGCCAAGGTAATTAGATGTTTAAATGTGAAAACTTGCAGAAGATGTTGCCTGGCTACACCTCAGAGAATAGTTTAACAGTGATGAATGTTTTGGCTACCATTAAAAAGGTGACGGATTCTCCAGATCTCTGACTGTATCTGCGTCTGTTCAATGACCAGCGCTTCTGTTCAATGACCAGCGCTGCTGTTCTGTGATGTCACCAGACTAATTTGAATCCAGCAGTCTGTGTTTAAAACTACCTGCGTTTTCCTTTCATGTTTATTCTGGATTCCTCACACATTCCGCCGTTAGATGCCACGTTGTTTACGCCTGCAGAGTAGGAATTATTTTTGCAGGAATATGTTCAATATTTATGTGGAAACAAATATATTTCTCTCTTTTTCTCAGAAGAGAAAACAAAGGAAAGCAGGAGCATTATTTGTGTCTCCGTGTGTCTGTCCCTTTTTCAAGTGTTCTTAGAAAAGTGCGGCAGGAGTGTAATACGGAGGGGGTCCGTCGGGACCGCAAATGTATTCAGCTTCAGTAGACAGGCTTCATTGCCAGCTGGTCCGGAAAATTTCACTGCTGTCTCTTTTTTTCCATGTCGTCTGAAAGCAAGGTCAGGCCAGTCACAGACAGATCCACAGGCCTGATTGAAGCTGATATTTTAAATCCTTATAGCAAAGTGGCTTTGAAAGTTTCCTTTTGAAACACAAGATGTTTTTTTTAATTAGAGTAGCTATAATAAAACTTTCAATTTGATTCACGAATATAAAACTTCTGAGATAGACAAACATCTTGAAACAGAATTAGAGCTTGTGATGATGAATGGTTTACATTAACTCCATTATGTTGGGTGATTTCAAACACAGAATCGATGCAGGTGTGTTTAGGGATCACTGCTCAGGATAATACACATTGATTTCCATAAGCACACTGAGAATGTATTTATAGCAGAGAGATGCTTGCCTTTCCAGTGTTGCTTTTCATGCTTAAATTGTTGCAGATTAATTTCTAAATTTATACTGACTGTGGTTGTGAGACAAAGAGAAGCTAAAACAATTGCTGGTCAACTTGTGCACCACAGTAGCTCCAGTTTTACAAGTGCGTATCCCACAATGCATCTCTCTAGTGTCTGTTCAGCTCTGTATTGCCACTTCACTCGGCACATAATTTTTGAGTGAGTGAAACCACCATTAAAAATAAGAATCAATTAGGCATCAATAGTCAGTTTTTTAGAGACAGTAAAATGTTTATTCCATAGTTGTGATGGCCATCATAATGCTAAAATATGGGAAAATACTACTGATTAAAAATGATTGGATGTGTCCAAAACTTTGATTGATAATTTTCATTTTCATATTATTAATGATTAAATTGATCAGTTATTAATATAAATTGAACTAGTTTGGCACCAGTTGTGTGACAGCATTGTGTGAACTCTCCACCTGACATTCACTTCAGAGTGATGCAGGAGTGATGCAGGAGTGATGCAGGAGTGATGCGCATGTGGCAGTGTTGCATTCCACTGTGACTTTTGTGATAAACCAGATGCTGTTGTTTGGAAATCAACCCTCACCGCAAGCTCTGCATGAAACGTTGCGTTGCTGCGTTTGCTGTAGCTCTGAGATGGACCAATAAAACACATCTGGGTTGTGTTTTTCTGTATATATTCTGTGACCCATTATTTTTGTGTTTAGATTGGTGATGTTGAGCGTTGCTGTAATGAAGATGTTTTAGTGATCTGTCTCTGATGAACTGACATGCCTCACAAACAGTCAGCAAAACAAACTGATTTACACAAGTCACAGAATCAGGGCATCTCATTTACTGCCTCACAACTGTATAATGATGTTTGTCAGCTCAGGTCAGAGAGAACAAACTAAAATCATCACATTAATAGAGAATGAAAGCAAAAAAGTTTGATTGTTGTGTCAAGGCCAGCATCACTTATAGTGTTTATACTGTTGTATTAAATCTTTATCAAAAACTTAAAAGTATTAAATATCTCAGAAGGCTTGGGGGAAACGTTTCTCTGAGTTAGCAGTGGTTTAAATCTCTTTCTTACGAGTGTAACTGGACATTAGAGTCATCGTGACTCCAGTCGCTTGTGCTCATGTGGGAATTCTGGAAGGCTGGTCACTCCTGGGAAAATTGTTTGATGTTTTCTTCAGTTTTTGGAATAATTTCTCTGGCTGTTGATTGCTGGTTTCTCAGAGGCTCTCAGCCGCTGTAACTCTTTCCAGACAGACAAATGCAAACAGCTTTTATGTTCACATTGGGAATGTTCTTTTGATCACAGTGTAGCAATACTTGCTGATGCTTTGTAGTCTGTTTAACATGTTGGTAAGATTCTGTACAGCTCGTGTTTAGATTAAACGACTGATAATAGTCAAGCTTGAGTGTTTCTGCTGTAATTGAATTCAGTGATCAGTTAAATGTGGTTAATGGGTTGTTTGATGTGTTGTTAATGGGTTAGTTTTCTTTTCACACACAACCAGCTAGTGTTTGATACCTTTTCATTAAACCATCGTTTAAAAACTCGACACAAGTTCAGGTTTCTGTGGGTGTTTTGTCTGATATCACATTATGAATGAAGGTCTTAAACATCCTGTGTGATAAACGTATAAAGAAACTCAGGAGAGGGACGTTATATTTTTTCTGAACAGTTTTTTAACATCAGCTGTGTAGAAGAAGCTTCAGTGTTGTCTGATGTTGATCATGAGTCTCACACACAGTCTCTGTGTCTCACATGAGTTTAATAGTGGCAGTCAGATTGGGGCCAGATTTTCGGCCCTGAGGTGTAAGTGTCGTCGTGGGGAAGTTGTGTCTGTCTTGCTCAGTGATGTCCACCCCCGGGCTGATGCTGATGGTACGGCCCGCACACCCCCATCATGTCCCAGCTCATGTTGCTGAGCTCTGGCATGTGTGAGCAGAAGAAAGCTGCTGTACTGCTGCTGTCTGATGCTTTCAGGGTGACAATATTCCATAGGAAAAGTAGGACAGGACTTGTTTTATTGGAAATTGATTTTATTGTAAAAAGTTTCATGCAAGAATGTGGTTGGAGGAGGAGTTGGTGACATCAGCCAGTAAGCAAAAGAGGTGGGCGAAGAAAGTCCCGCCCCTCTGTTAAAAGGGCCAATGGCCTGTTTGTTTATGACTGATGTATAAGCTGAACATCAGGCTAAATAAAACTGAACACTTTCAGCTCAAGCAGAGCCAGTTATGATACTGATCACCTCAGTTAAAATGGTGTTTTAAATAATAATTTAAATTAGTAATAGTAATTTTTAAAATGTCCAGTTCTTGTATTCGTGTTTTTGCTTGTTTAAAGGAATTCAGTAATTACATTTTATAACATTGAAAATTTTATATAACAAATGTTACTGCAAGAACATTTTTGATAACTGTTCTGAGACTGATATTTGAAGAACGTTACCTTACGTTGTTAGAATGTTCTCTGTTATCTGTGACATACCTGCATTATAGGATGTTGTCACAGCTGCTGTTATTTCCTGCAGGAAGTGCAGCGTGTGTCAGCCGAGCGCTGCTGCTAATGACTGCAGCTCCAGCAGACAAGAGAAAGAGGTGAAAGAAAGGCACAAGAAAAGAGAGAGAGAGAAAGTGATGCACAGAATAGTCCAGGATCTGATTCCCTCCATCTGGTGCGGGAGAGAGAGACTGCAGTGACCTGCGGGCATGAGTACTCCATCATTATTCCCCCTGATGTTCCCATGGCACCATGTTGGCATTTAGGAATGTCACTAACATAAGCCAGAGTTCTGGTTGGAGCGGGAAAAGCAAGTTGGCCTGCATCAGCAAAATCTGTGTTGAGGGAGAGGGATGTTCATTATCTTGATACAGGCTGTGTGTGGGGAGCAGTTATAAACCTGACACACGCAGCTTTCACTGAACACACAGTGATGGTGTGTGACGTGGTGTAAACTCACGCCGCAGCTGAATTAACCCCATACGCACTCAGTCTGACAGGGAAAATGGTTTCATAGGTGACAGTAATTCCTCTGAGTTTTTAGGGGAACTTATCTTCACTATTTCTTTATTTTCGATGAGAAAACAGTTTTCAGTGATGGCAAATGTGTGCAAGTGTCTTTTCTCTGAACAACATGTTTATTGGTCACTTTTCAGAAACAACAGATTTTTTTCTTTCCATCAATCTAAGAACATCTTGGTCTAATGAGCTCTAACTTCAAAGAAGCATATTTATCTGTTTTGACCTCCTTTTCAAGTGACAGCTGGCATATGTCGCATTTCTGTCGCAATTATTTCCATGGAGACGCTGTCAAAGGAAACACAAATGCAGTCTTGGCTGGCACATAACATGCAGACTGAAAGTAATCTAGAGCAGAAACACATTTGTAAAGAAAAACCGTGGTTATATCATCATGAACAACACAAGCGTTTGGGCAACACTTGTTTAAATCAGAAACAGGAAATTTCAGATTGTTTCTTTAAATATTGTTCTGCTGCTATATATAGTTTTATAATGCAGTGTGTACATGCATTGAAAACATATTAGCATGCAGTATTAAGTGAGAAATTGTGTTTAATAATAAATAAAAAGCTAAATTCTTAGGTTAAAGATTAAGCAGAGTTTAACTTTAGCTTTTCATTTTACTGCATGTTCCATCATGTGAAGATTTTTGTTATATTTGTTGTACTAATACTGTTAGTGTTAATTCTGGTGGTGTGACACACAGCAGTCACATACAGCAGCAGGCTGTTCCCGTAACAAAAGCTCAGTCATTTGTAGCGCAGAGATGCTGGATTGTGTGTAACGTGTCATTGGTGTGACAGCAGTCTGTGTGGTTCCTGAGGTTGGTTCTCCTCCATCTGCTCTGACTGTCATCCTGGATGGTGCACAGCCATCTGTCTGGTCTCCATCAGGTCCTGGAGTCTCCTTGGATGAAGGAGGAGAGGGAACCGGGTCTGTAATGACCTCTGAGGTTAGAGTCAGGAGCGCGAGCGTCTAACGCGCTAAATGAGAAAAGAGAGAAATCTGCCAGCGCTGGTGATAACAACAATATGAGGCTGAAGAATTAGCACCACTGTTTCTCCAGGGCACAGTTCAATTGGTTAAGGCACTGGAGCGAGTTAAGTGTGATAAAACAGTCATACATCGCTTGCTTTTAAAGCACAACGACCCTCACGTCTTTAAACAAGGGCTGTAAAATTACAGCTTTGTGTTGCAGTTGCTCATGATGAAACTGGCTGAAATGCCTCATTTATTTTTCTTCTTGAAAAAAGAACAAATCAGTAGTTGAGTATCCAACGAACAATTGGTAATAAAACAGTCTGATGCTGTTTAAGAAACACAACATACCCTGAGAATAACACAAAGCAATCTGTACTAAATGAGCATAGAAATGAAATGAAAGGAGAAATGTGTGTTTCTCACTGTGAAGCTGAAACGTCCTGCACATGGACTGACATAGATTGTAAAATGATGAAATCTTTGCGTATTCAAATATCCTGTTTTGAATTCTTTAAGCAACGTTCCATAATTCTTGTGTCTGTTCTATATTGCTGTGTTATGGGCTTTAGTGCATTTTTGTTAGGGAAGTTTTTCAGTCTTGTCTGCAGGGTGAAGTTGGTGGATCTGCTTCCAAACTGACCAGCTAATAATGTAACAGCATAGCTCCAGTGTCTGCGTGTGGTTCATTAGTGACCCACCCCTGTCATGACCCGTGAGTGAGGTCAATGTGGAGCAGTGGCAGGTGGGGGTGAGGGGAGGTTTATTAGTCAGCTGCAGGTGAGGAAGGGCCTGCAGATGCCGGCTGACTGACTCTCGCTTTACCCTCTTGAGAAGGTTTAATGTCTGGTTAATTAGCTCTTCCTCTCAGTGGAAGTTATTGACCTAATGTGACTTTACTGGCAAATATAATTGCCAGTGGTGAAAGGGGACGTTATCTCTCTTTGCTCTTTCTGTCCTTAAAATTTCATGAATCTGTCCCTTAAAGCACAGAATCGGTAACATTGCATATTGCACGTGCGTCCACACCTGTCTGCGTCAGTATGTTTTACCCTCAGCTGTAACATTAGCTCTGCATGTTATATATGTGTGGGACATGCTTTTATTACTCTACTTCTGCAGTATCCGTACTGTTTTCTGTATGCATGTATGTATACCTGGATGACTTAGTCATACTTTAGAACTGTATTAAGTGCACAAATTGCTGTTTTTATTTCTGAACGGATGACACACGCTGAATTAATGACACACGGTCATGTCATGTGACTGAATGTTACATAATTCACATACTGAGGAATGAAAGCAGCTACAGTAATGCACTGATAATGGAGCTAAACAGAGCAGCGTGTCAGAGTGTTTAAAGCAGATATGTGGAGCTTTTATTGTTGTTTATGTTTGACACTAACCTTCTCTCTTATTCATGTTGTTGAGGATGGACCTTTAGCTGTAAGTAACCAACATCAGTTTTTAAATGCTCTCTATTTGATGTTTGCTGTCTGGCCATGTTTTCTTCCTCTATAACTGCTTGAATTTAATACCATGTTTTTTTGTTTTTAAAGCTGATGGTTGAATTATTTTCTGTGGGACTCACAAACAGAATACAGAATATAAAGTCCAGAGTACAGCATCCATTCTTGATGAATTTTTGTGCTGAACTGCCACTAGTTAAGAGGCTAAAGCCTTAACAAAATTAAAACAGGTGAATGATGTGGGAAAAACTCGTATATGTCTAATTAGTTTTTGTTCCAGCGGGTGAGAATTCCTGAGACTAAACGAAACGTGTCTGATGAGTCTGATGACTGCATGTTCACTTCACACTCAACATCACTCAGAGCTGGTGGTAAATATTCTCATGTTCCTCAAAATCCAGAGTTATGCCAAAGGTAACATCAGTTCTGATGTCAAAACACATAAATCATCCCACAGAGAGTGATCGTACGGGAGGTATGTGCCTTTGGTTTGATTGATCCTGGAATCTCCCATTTTCAAGCGATTTGGCCCGTCACATGAACGTCTCGCTGAGATCAGAGTCATGCTAATTGTAATCATAATACATTTCAGATGGTTGAAGCAGAACTTGTTATTATTAACCAAAGAACCACAATAAGAACTCCTGCTGGACTCATATTCACTGCTTGAACGACTTCTGACAAGATTTGGAGCAGGAAAACGGTAATAAGATATGTTAAATAAATATAAGAAATCCATTTTGTAGATGTGTACAGTGATTTGTTTCAGTGATATATAACCTTCTGTAACTCTTTAACTTTCTCCACATGAGTGCATCATGCAAGTTCTGTTGCTCATATTTTTTAAGGGGTAATTGCTTTGACATTTTGAGGTTGTGGGTTACCAAGGTTTTGGAACAGCTTTGTATCGCCTGTTTTGAATTCAAATCTGCTGTGATTGCTGGACGCGATCACTGGAAAATGTTTCTTTAAGCGATCAGTCCGTCTTTGAGGTCTGAAGAACAGGAGGTTGGCTGGGGTGAATATTTGTTATTGCCACAGTCTTGTTCTCTGCCATCGATTAGTCTGACAGTATGTAGCAGCGCTGTGGCCGAGACTCGAAACCTTCCTACAGGATCACAACCGCAAAACCATTCTTGCTCTCTCTCATCTCTCTCACAACCTCTCTATTGTCTTTCCTGACACAATCAATTACAATCCTGCATTCGTGACTTTCAGTCCATTATACATTTTATCAGAATATGCATTTCATGGAAATCAATCCCAGAATCTGGCATTGCTAGTGCCACGCTCTACTACTTGTGCTGAAGGAAAGCCAACAGATTAACATATTCTGTGTATTCTGTGCCAAAGATTGTGTCTTAGCAGACAAGAACATCCAGACATCAAGAGAACTGAATGCTAAGTGACATTATAAAATACGTCTATTACTAGTTTTGAAGCTGATGCTTATTTTGAAAGTTGTATTGTTTTGTCTTTCACTAATACTGCTGTGTAAGTAACAGTTTATACTGATGTTTAATTAATCAGCGGCTTTACAGTGTGTTGCTGTGGGTAAGTTATAATCTCACACAGGCCAGGTGTGTTTGTGTTGTTTCAGTTTGTCTTAAATGGTTTGTTATTGGCAGCTAGTTTTAGAATAATGTCCTCTGGGAATTCATTTGGAGAATAAAACATTTCATTTTTTATTTAATGTGACTGTCTGACATGTTGACATTTAAATACCAGTGAACAACAATTTACAACTATCTACTAGTAACTAATTTACTTGAGCAAAAAAACAGACATAGATATAAGATTGGACTATAACATTACATTATAATCCATTATAAACACATAAGTAGTTCTTATAGTAATAAAGTAATCACTGCCTCAGGACTACTTAACAGGAAATAAGGCGGCAGACTGAAGCGGCTCAACAGATTATTTCTGAAAAGCTTTTGTAGAAATGGGCAAATGGGAGCACTCCATCTAACTTGAAAGAACCGAGAGCCATTTCATGCTGAGCGAGAAGGAGTCTCTTGAAGATCAATAAACTCAGAACGATCTCACTACTCAAACTTAAATGCAGGATCTGTTTCTCAGCGGCGGCTCTGAAGATGACCTCAGGAAAGAAGATAGGTGGGTTGAGTTTTCAGTAGGTCAGAGTACATGAAGGTGACCCAGCAGTGGTCTGTCTCATGTGACCTCATCTCTGTAGCCATGGTCCACAGGAACATTCAACATTCATATGTACAAGATGAAGTTATCCAATCACAGAAACATTGGAACCGTCTTCAGAAACACCGAACCACTCAGAGGTACGGCTTTATCAACATCCATATCATAACATCACTTCTTTTTTCCTCTTACTTTTTCTCCTGTTGTTCTTGGTAATATTTTACAGAATCTTCTTATTGAACGTTTGCTGATGGGATGAAGCGGAAAGCTGAGATCTGAGCTGATGTCTGACATTTCACAGATCACAGGATGTGTCAGGTAAAAGATATCCTTCATGAATGACCATCTACAGAGCTGCTGGAAAAGTGTTTACCTCAGTTTACCAGAGTGGTGATTCCTCCTAATGCCTTTAAACATCAGCCAGTACTTCAGAGCTAATGAGCTAATCATTGATCTCATGCACCCAAACACTTTCTCAAAATATATTACTGTCATTTACATATTTGAGAAACAGAACACAAAATACATTTGAATTATTAGTTATTGGAATGAAACCAAGATCCTGAGGGGAGGTGATTCTCCACACACAGGCCAGGGTTAAGGTTTAACCTGAGGTAACTGGTTGAGTTTCTACAGGTCATCCACACAACCCTGGGGCTAGAGCGTCTGGTCTGAAGATGGTCTGAAGGTCATGCTGGTGGTCCCACGAGTGAGGGGCTGTGTGCAGCCTTAAAGATAAACACCGGTAAATATCAGCCATCAAAATATATATGTTGTGATGAGGTCTAATATATCTAACCTGTATGTTAGTATTAAGTCATACATACGTTTTCCTAGAATATAATGTACAGAATATGTGTATGTTTAATGCAAACAGATTTTTTCGTTGGGGTTAGTAAAAGTCAGGTTGCAAACTGCTAATATTAGATGCTTTTGATGCTTGTGCTGTAATTTATTTCTGTTCTGATGAATGGAGGTAGTTACGTCTGACAGGTCAGCTTGCCTTTTGTTCAGTCGCTGAATATTGACTTCAACCCTCAGTGATACTGAACCGCAGAACAAGAGATTCTCTGTGTTTCCATAGCAACACCATAGAAAGCTTTCCTCATTTTCTGAAAGTGCATAGCCTCGTGTTTTTATTGTGCAGAGGTGAAGGAAGTAAATTAACGCTCTCTAATTTAAAACAGTGGGCTTCTCTGTGTGCTTGATTGCTGTTCTCACCTTAATTGACCCTGAGAGTTCCTGTGGTGCCTTATGACTGTATTTATCGCTTCTTCATAATTCCTGAGCCAAAAATGTGTTACGAGCAATTTTAATTTATGAAAGACTGCGGAGGTCTATCCTGCGTTCTGTCATGGCCTTTAAAGTGCAGATCCAAAGACACGCTAATAATAATAATAACGTCTCATTCCTGGAGTTTAGAAGGTTTAAACGTTGTCTGTGTGAATGTGTAAATGAATGAGAAAACACAGCAACAGAAACACAGAGGACAGAGGATTATAAATGTGAGAAATAAGAGCAGATGAATGAAACACAGACGGCTGATGACCTACATGAACGCCTCTGTTTGCATGCAGATAATCGCAGCGGGTCTCGCGCTGGATCGTCACTGATGATGTCGCTGCTTGTTTAAGATTGATTAGCCGCATCAGGACAGCTGCTGTTCCAGAGAGAACAGGACGCAGAGAAATATGGATTTGTCTCCATGCTTATATATCTTCATTTATTTCCATTACGTCCTGCTGTCTCTGTGCCCCCCCACCCAAACACCAGCGGCCAGATATCATCACTTACTCAAGTTTCTGCTGCACATTTGATATTAGTTCCTCTGAGATTATATTTAAAGGTGGAGATGATTTATTAATAAATATTATAGCTGACAGTCGCACAGTTTGTCAAAACGCTTCCGCTGAAGTTTGGACAAGATGAGAAATTCAAGAGGTAAGAAATATAAATTCTTATTGTTTACACATCGTCATTTTTATTCATCACAGCCTTTATTAACATCCTTATCAGCCTCTTTCACGCTTAAACCACTAGTTATAATATCCAGATTAATGTTGTTAAGACTCTTACCAGACTGCAGATATGACTGAACACTTTAAATAATGCTGTTGTGTTCAGTCCATGGTTGGTAACAACAACCCAGCCCAGCTGAATGTATAACATTTTACCCATCACTGAGTTAAAAACAACCCAGCATTTCTACAGTGAAGGGTTAGTAAAAAGTGAATTTAGGACTGAGCGACAGATCAGACATTCGTTTAATTTACATATTGCATTTTTCTGTGTTTCTGGATGCAGCCGTGTCGTCATTTCTCACAGATTTCACTGCATGAGGTGCTAAACTCCCGTGTGAGTAACAGAAATGTTCTGATCCTGCTGGATGTGAATTACTGTAATCACAAATCAAAACACGACTGCAGCGGTTAAATATTGACTGCACTGCTCTCTGTTGTGAAGGACGGGATATAATTGTGTGATTCGTCTCTACAAGAGATGAAGTGAGTGACAGTTTAATACAGCAAACACAGCTATTGTCATCAGATGAAGGTTTCAAACACTGATACTGATTCACAGGCTTCACTGAGGCACTTAACCACAAGTAAATACCCTGTGAGGGCATTTAACAGCCCTCAACAAAAAATGACACTGATGGAAAACTGTCCTTACAGACCAGAAAAATGATTTGAAGATGTAATTAGATCTTCAGAATCAGAGAGTGTGTCAGCTGGGCTGGTGTTAGATGTATCGGACATTTCCTATTAATATATGAATCAATGATATGTCATTTATTTAATTAACAATCTATATCTGTTCTGCATTTTTTGTCCTGTCATTAATATTGAGAAGTTGTGCAGATTTAGACCTAAATGAAACTGATCTTATTTCTCTGTTTAGTCACATTTCTTTGCCAAATATGATGAAATCAGTTTACACCCAAAGTTAGAACAGAAATGATTCACTGTTTTTGTTAACTTTGGCAGGACTGTGTGTTTTTGACATCGTTTCCCAGTTTTCCGTCCAGTAGAAACAGATTTGTTAACTTAAAACTATTAGATATGAAATCAATTGATTTTGTTGCCATGACTACCTGCTGCACGGACCACAAACTCTTGGTAACATAAGATATTGTTGGTCAAAACAATGGCATGAACATTTGCTGGTAATTTCTGTATGTTCTTCTCTCAGGGTGTTGGGGTGAAATTCTGCAGCTTCTCGATTCACTTTTAAAGTCTCAAGCTGTGACCTTCACTTCAAATTTCCCAACTGTGCAGAGAAAACCTTAAGCGCCGAAACTCCTTCAGCAAATTCTAGTAAATACAGTTCGAATGTGAGCTGCAGTTACTCCAGGGTCATATTTGATCGTAGCGTTCGCATTCGCCAAAGAAAAATATTGAGTTTGGCTGTAAGCGGAACAGTCGTTTTGTTTGTGTTTTTAGTGCAAAGCAAATATTTCATGTAAGAGCATTTGGAGTCTAGCTGCCACCCCAGAACCTGTTTGTGTTGGTTGTGCACTCAGACCACTGCTTTTATCACACCAAGGGCAAATGCCTTGATGCCGCCGAGCTTGTGGTTCTCGTTCAGACACCTGTTCAGCTGGACCCGGGCCTTTTACAGCCCTTTGAAACATTCTCTGTGACAGTCACTGTTAGCTCCCAGACGAATCTCCTGAACTTAAACTCTCAGTTTAAGATTAAAACATTTTAGTTCTGAGGTGTGAGAAAATGTGCTTGACCATCAGTTGTACTTCTGCTGATACTTACAGGTATTATTTTATAATAAACAGCATCTGAACTGATCTCACAGAACCACACAGACACACAGGCAGGGACACAGGCAGTATGCAGAGGCTGTTTGTTCCAGTACCAGTAAACAACCACTTACCATCACCCAGAACACCGTAGCAATCATCTAGCAATGCCGTAGCAACTGCATAGCAACACACTGAGAAACTCCACTAGCAACTGCATGGTAACCAGCAGCCTGTCGTCATGTGGTGAGTTTTGCACAGATCAGCGCTGCTCACATTTCCCTCAGTAAATTCTTGTTACTCTGGTTTATTTTTTATAGTTCTGCTGCTTTATTAAAAGCCTGTTTGTAAAAGCAGGTCAATTATATGATTTGCTTGTTATTTGGTTTATAATGTGAAGAGTTTTTACTGGCCAGTGTAAATGTGAAAGGAACAAGCCTTTTATAAGCCCTGAGCCATAATTATTGCATAACAAGCTGTAATTGGTGTCAATAAACTGGAAGAGAAACTACATTCACGTGCTTGCTAGCGCTTACACTGCGACAGCTTGAAACATAATTGTCTTAATTATTATTGTCTGGAAGGTGAAATAATAAATAAGCAAATCATAAAATAAGGAGATTGATTGGTGCATTTCTTGTCCACTTATTCCTGAATCAAGATTCATTATGTTTGTAAATGAACAATGTAATGACCGGTCACACATTTAATGTCTCTAATCTCAGGATCTGTGTGGACATCACTGACCGCAGCTTGGTTGGTCATTTTCTGTCCAATCACAGAAAGGCTCCCAGCGAGCAGTGGGGGGCAGTATTACAGCTCCATCAGAACACGCTTCAGTTCTCAGCTGTCTCACAATACAGGTGTGTGTTTGCTCACATCGCTTTTAAATAAGACAAATGTTTTATATATCATTATTGTTTATCAATAACTATTAATTATTGATAACTGTTCTAATTAATTCAGATCACTGTTCTGAATGCTTTTGCATAAAAGTTACAGCAATTATGCAATTATGTTTACAGTTACTGTTTACAGTATGTTCACTACACAGCATACAAACTCAGTTTACCTGTCAGGAGCTGAAACCTACAGTTGAATATTTTAATTTAATGGATTTGCTGAATAAAAACTGAAAGTTCCTGTGGTTGGTGGAGGATTGTGTTAGCAGTGCAGAGATTGTGGGACACGTGAACTAATAAAAATAAATACCTTGAATGAACTAAAAGTTGCTGCGAAATTTTGTCTGCCAAATGCATAAATATATGAATATCAACTTTTATATTGCAGTTCAACCTTGACTTTATACAATCTATACAATACATACAGCTTCTTTCTTATGTAATCAGATGTGTAGCTGTTCAGTAAAGACTGAGATGTGTAGATGTTTCTGGCTTTTTGGCCCATTGAGTTTGCAAGCTGTTTATTATTTAACCTTGTCTGGCCGTTGAATTTTATTGATCATCTTTCCACAGACTGTTCACTCGCTGTTCATCACGTTCACAGCAGAAGAGAGACATACGATCATTTCTTCACCGCCAGCGTTTGCTGAGAAACACAAGAAACACAAGAACCCCAGGAACGAAGACAGAGCGCTTAGAATTGCAAAACGAACAGAGCAAATCCAGAACAGACTGAACCAAACAGAATCCACAATACATGC
>JBAJNP010008987.1:0-19057 GCA_036877545.1 Yasuhikotakia modesta
AGCAATGAAGGATCCTAAGCAATGAAGGATCTTAAGCAATGAAGGATCTTAAGCAATGAAGGATCTTAAGCAATGAAGGATCCTAAGCAATGAAGGATCCTAAGCAATGAAGGATCTTAAGCAATGAAGGATCCTAAGCAATGAAGGATCCTAAGCAATGAAGGATCCTAAGCAATGAAGGATCTTAAGATCCCGGCAGATCTTTGCGGTCCGTGCGCGCGCAACTTTACGACGTGACTTTACACGGGATCGCCATGGTAACCACAACACGTCAAAGTTACTGCACGTATTATTCATTGATTTAATGTAATATTTGTGACAACATTATAAATGTCTATTTAAGTATCTATAATAATATATATAGTGATAATATATCACTGTTATAATTCTGTAATGTCACTATAGTTTCTAGTGACACGATTATGGACAATAAAATGGGATAATTTGATAGTTTTACAGCAGTAGTTGTAACTCAATTTTGTCAATTTTGACATTGTGGTATTTTGAGAATATGGCTACCATGGTCAAAGTTTTGTAAGGGTGGGTCCATGGCAGACAAACACTATGATCTGGAGCTGGTTAAATGAAAATAAATAAATAAAGTTATTTTGCATCCAAGTCTAAAGGCACCTGTTAGTTACCCAGATGAGTGTGTGTGTGTTGCGTTGTGTGTGTGTGTGTTTGTGTGTGTGTATCTGTGTGTGTGTATCTGTATGCGTGTTTCTGTGTGTATCTGTGTGTGTGTGTCTGTGTGTATCTGTATGCGTGTTTCTGTGTGTATCTGTGTGTGTGTGTGTATCTGTGTGTGTCTGTGTGTATCTGTATGCGTGTTTCTGTGTGTATCTGTGTGTGTGTATCTGTATGCGTGTTTGTGTGTATCTGTGTGTGTGTGTGTGTTGTGTTGTGTTGTGTGTGTGTGTGTTGTGTTGTGTTGTGTGTGTGTTGTAAAAGTGAGTCAGTGATAAGTCAGTGGTCAGACATGAGACATGATAAGGGTGCTGACATAAGAATGAAGGATACAGAATCCAAACAGAGCTATAGCGTGTGTGTCTGCGTTCCATTCAGAGTGTCTTCAATCTAGGAATATATTTTACTGCACCTGCTACCGTAATGAAGGGAGCTGCATACATACAAGCTGCCTCGTCACTTCTGAGCGTTTACACACCCTCACATCTCATTTACATGTTGGCAAAAACATTTGTGCCAAATATCAAAGTTCAATTGGGCCACGGCATCTGATATCCACAACAAAAAATAAGCCTTATTTTAGATAACTCTGATTTGTGTCTACAAACTTTTCTGAATCTTTGCAGACATTTGTTTAGGCAGAAGAAGGGAGGGGCTTAAACAGTGGTGGAAAAAACATCTTGCTGCTGATTGGCTCAGATGGTCATGGGGCAAACGGTGGATTATGACTAATGTGACCGAATCTGCAGATTTTAAGATGTCTGAACATGAATTTGAAAATCTCCCAGAATGCATTGTAAAGGAGGAAACTCCGCCTCCACGATGTACCATGGAAACAGAGAACGGCAACGGCCAGGTGATAATGTAGTTCCATCCAAATCTATCATTTTACTCTCATTTTTTCCTACTATTATTTTTGTTTTATTGTATATTTTATTATTAAGCAGCAAAAAACAGATGGACACTGTGGACAGCTTAAAAAACGACTAAAGGTAGGAATTCAACTTAAAAATCATTATCTGTATGGCTGATAATTTGTGGGTTATTATTATTAAGCGACTAGCAGTTAACCAGTTAAGCGACTAAGTTAAAATAGTTTTAGTAAACATGCACTCACTGCCTTCATAGTACAAAAGCTTCCAACTCTAAAATATAAATCACATCAACAGCTCTCAGACGGTCTAAATGGTTTAAAATAGCATCCGTACACTTTTCACCCTGTTGTGTTGATTCTCTTATTGAATCGTTTAAAACACGCTGGTTTTAAAGAGAGATGTTTACGTTTATGTTCTCCACCTTCCACAGATGATATATTTATATAAATGTATTTAGACAAATTGACAAAACAAAATTAAAAAGACGTTTCACATGTTGTGTAAGTAATAAAACAGTCTTCACATGTTTTGGTCTTAAATATATGATGTTCCTGTGTGTTACAGGTCAAAAGGAAATTGGTTCGCAGTACAGCAGTGTACGACGACCCTTTAACCAATAAGGACACCAGCACGGTTAGAATTACAGGAACCATTACAGTCCGTAGTTCATGATAATCTAGTAGACCTGCAGGTCATACGTAAGTGAATTATCCTGAAGGGTCTGTGTTCTGTCTGGGCAGGAAAAACAGAGCAAAACAGCTCTATCTGATAACCATGGTGACTGTCCGGAGAACGAACAGGAAGAAGAGGAGAGCAAAAAGGGCACCGCATTCAAAAAAGCAGCTCTATCCAAAGGTGATTTACCTCAATGTGACACACACACACACACATTTCAACACTCTCAGTTACTTGCTGGTGGAAAATGTAATTGTGTTTTTTAGAGTCCAGTTTGGAGTACACAGACTCCACAGGCATTGATCTGGAAGAATTTTT
Source organism: Yasuhikotakia modesta (assembly GCA_036877545.1). Classification (NCBI taxonomy): domain Eukaryota; kingdom Metazoa; phylum Chordata; class Actinopteri; order Cypriniformes; family Botiidae; genus Yasuhikotakia; species Yasuhikotakia modesta. The sequence goes on from JBAJNP010008987.1 coordinate 2,556, forward strand.
AATCACTACTTTGAAGAGCAGTCCCAGGTGAGAACCATTACAGCTCACGCACTGGTCATTCTGGTAATGCCACCACAGCTAACAGGAAACATTTTCATAACGTTGGCTAATGTTCTCCAGAAGAACGTTCTATAAAAACATGCTGTAATGTTAGTGGAGTGCTTTTTTTAACATTAAATGTCATATGTTAAAAACATTATTTTTGTTGTTAGTGGAACATTTAAACAACGTTGCACAATTTTAAAAAAGCAGCAATTTTTAAATTAACCATCTAAAAAAACTGGATGTTTTGAATGTTGTTTGTTACTCTATGTAAATATTGGGAAAACGTTCTTACAACCTAAAATTGTCAGCTGGGATTGGACAACTATTGTCTATCTGCTTCATAGGAATTCAAAAACAGCTCCAATCTTCTTGAGAAATCTCCTAAAAAAATACTAAATTTCAGTTGAAGTTGCTTTAACAGGCTGATAAATATACAGATTCATTTAATCTCTGTTTGTTTATAAATAATCTGTTGTGTTCTGTCTGCAGGGACAGACTGATGCTGTTAAAACTGGAGCAAGAGATGACTGACTTCATGACAGACAACAAGTAAAGCCTCACGTCTTACGGTCCCTAAACCACCTGCATTTCTATAATGAGATATAATGTCTCCCTTTCTGTGTCCCTATAGCTCCTATAGGAAGTTCCCTCAGATGTCCTCGTATCACCGGATGCTGGTTCACAGGGTTGCAGCTTATTTTGGTTTGGAGCACAACGTGGATCACAGTGGGAAATCCGTGATCATCAACAGAACCAGCAGTTCTAGGATGTGTGTATGAGTTATATTGAGTGTATTTATGGAACAGTCAATATATAGATTATATAGGCATGTTGCTATGAAGCTATCAGAAACGTTCTCATAACATTGGCTGACTTTCTTTAAACGTTTTCACTCTCAACTTCTTGAGGTAACAATAGTAGACCTTTTTAAGTTCAACAACTAGTGGTTCTACTACTAACTTTATAGTTCTACATTTAAGTACTAAAGGTTATATATCACATCAAAAATGTTATCCCCAAATTGTTTGTGGAGCATTTAAAAAACATGAAAAATGTAAAACAGTGTCCACACAAATTTGTTATTTTAAATGTGTCCAGAACTTTCAAAATAACATTTCACCACTTGAAACGCTAGGGCAACAATCTTGCAACCTATAATTAGCCGTCTCTGCTTTTCAGACCAGAAAATCGGTTCTGTGAGCATGTTCAGGAGGAAAAAACAGAGGAAAGAAGATCGATACTGAAGAGAGACAGCAGTCAGGAAACAGACGAGAGTCGGGTATAAACCAAACCCTTCACTGACCACTGACAGAAACTCACCGCTGCAGTACAGACAACAATGGCTCCCTTAATAGTCTGCGGTTGGTTGACTCTTGTCTGTATGTCTGCTGTCGTTTTTAATAGCCAAGAGTTTCTCTCAAAGACCAGACGAGAAGCAGATCAATAGAGGAGAGAGAGGAAGAATATCAGAGAGTTCGAGATCGTATTTTCTCTCAGGACGTAAGAAAGCACTCTAAAAATACACACACTCAGGAGCACATTAAAACTGTGGCCTCTGATTTTGTCTTTTTTGTTTTTTTCTCAGTCCACTTGCCCTCCACACAGTGTTTACATTGAGACCAGGTAATGTGTTTTAATAATCAAGAGCTACAAATCAGATTTGAATTATGAGTTTTAATAAAAGTGTATTATAAAACGTCATATACAAAGTGTCTCATTAATACAATGTTTAGACTCTGTATTATGTGTAAATGTCTGTAAAATGTGTTTTTAACTGTGTTTATGTTGAACATTTTATGTTCACAAATCATGTGATTTAATGATATAGTTTTTAGTTTTGCATCTTGCTCACAATTTCCTTAAAAATGCATCTATGCATCTTAAGAAAGACACTATCATAACTCTTAATAATAAATAATTCTCATCTTATTCTCTGCATGCAGAGGTTCAGAGGAGATTCCCAGCGAAACCCAGAGAAGACGACAACTTTACAGGTGCAGCTTCAAACATTTTAAACCCAATTCCATTCCATTCCATTGTTTGGTTCATTTCGTTACAATGAATGCATGATACACAAGTAAATTAATGTGCATTTAGGAACATACAGTATATAATGAAACACTGACAAAACATATAGTGTATATACTGAACAGTGTATATAACATATAACAGCCTGTATTTTATTATTTGCAGGGGTAGCAGGGACAGTTCTGGTCGGCTGTCCGGCAGCAGGCAGAGCAGTTTTGAGCTGGACTCTCACTGGAATGACCCTCGGCCCTGGAGCAGCACGGACTCTGACAGCCCCACGTGGACCCCCAAATCCTCACACACTCGCTCAGACAGCAGCTCCAAACCGTGCAAACCAGGTGCAAAAATAACATCCATCCCCTCATCTGGTTCATGTCTGAACTACCAGTGACTGATTCCAGTCTGATCCATCATATAGTAACTGAACCAGCGATGGGCTTCTCCTCAGCCAATCACAGCTCTGCTTACCTTATCATGCCTGCTGAGTCATCAATACCTCCTGGAAGTATCTTAATAAACCCACACACAGGTATCCACACTTAAACACACACTCAGAACACAACAGAGCCAAACATTAAGGCTACTCATTAGTACACACTACCCAGTCACTTCTCTCATTTTACCACGGATGTGTTTTTCCAGGACAGCCTTTTCTGAACCCTGATGGAACTCCAGCGGTTTACAACCCACCAGTAACTCAACAGCCAATCAGTAGCCAGGTGCAGTCCCAAGCCCCACCCCCTCTGCCTCAACAGCAGCCAATAGCAAGCCACGGTGTCCCACAGGTAAACTTATAATGGAATGCTAAATAAATGTATTATTTTGTCAGCATTGATTTATAATGTCTATGCAAAGGGTATATTTACAATAGCATACTAGCATATGTAGTATGTACATGCTGTGCATAGTATACACTTTAATGAATGTATTAAAGAGCCAGGTAAACATTTGCAACATTTGTCTAAATATCTCCTGGTTTAGGTTCAATACTCTACAGTAACATTTCTTCCACCCCAGCAATTAAATGTTTCAACCTCTCAGCAACAAACAACAGAACAGACTGTAAGTGCTTCTGGTTTAACTATAAGCTAACATATTTTTTCACCCAAGCAGAACACTTAAGTAACACCACAGACATTCAGTGTTTGTTAATAATTGCATTTAGTTAACATACTGCTTTTAGGTCAGAATAAATTAGTCAATTAAATATTTGTGGTTCTCTAGAGAGAAGATATCACTTCTACGTTTGGTCACATGACTTTGAGTCGCCAATCATCAGGGGATGTCACAGAAATGTCATCCTTCTACATTCAAGAGGCTCCGCCCATACACCGCTATGCCCCGCCCCACCACAGTTATGGTCCATCTTACCAGTCAGACAGTTACATGGGCCCTGGAATGGCACTGGCTCCTCCCACAGCCCCGCCCCCTCAGACCCACAGTCAGCAGAGCAACCAGGTATTATTACATGAGCAGAATTAAAAATCTCAGCAGATTTCTGCAGAATTATAAAAACTAGGTTTAAGATTCATCCTTTGGATAATGTTTCTGAAATATTCTAACTTTCAGCTTTAACACTTTCAGCTGTTTAAAGCCTGAAACTAAATTAAAAGTAATCAGATTGTATTTGGACCTGCTAATGAGATGCTTTGTAATGTCAGATGTTTAATTATGAGTCAACTCTGTTTCCTCCTCTTAGGTTTCTGTGTACAGCTACCCTGTTCAGTGTCCCAGTGCATCTCAACAATATGGAGCAGCCAGTTACACACAAACAGGTACACACACACACACACACACACAACCTCTCCAGATCTCTCTCGTGCTTTTATATGTTAGTACTGGGAAAGGATTGATGTCGGGGGTCTCTTGTCCTGCTATCACCTTAGCCCTCACTATATCAAATATACACGCACACATAAGGTTTCACACATCATCTCCCGACAGGATATCCGGCTATGACTATATCAAACCAACAAGGCTGTTCCAGCATGATAGGAAATCAGATAGTGTCCCAAACACAGCAAAGCATCATGGGGGCTTATCCATCTGTTTCCTCCTATCAGGTATTGATACAAAAAAGTGTATATATTTTTCTAACACACACACACACATACATATATAGATGGATAAAGCTTCCTTTGTCTTAACCAGGCACCACAACAACAACAGTCTTATCCATCTACAGCTCTAGTGTCTGGGCAAGGTGGGCGGACACAGTGTTTGGTGCCCCCTGCTGGAGGCCCAGTATTCTGCAACTCTCTGGCCCCTTCCCCTCCTCCTGCTATCGCTGTGCTGGGGGTCTCCTACCAGTCAAGTAGCTGTAAAAATCATAACCAGTGCTGGTACTGAAAGAACTATTTACATAATCACGATTTAGCTGTGAAAGCCACACACACACACACACACACACACACACACACACTCATGCATTCAGTGGAGCAGCTATACAGTAGCTATAATGTTCAACAATAGTTTCCACGCTGTCTGTAGAACAATGTCGTCATTAAAATTCAGTCTTTTAATTCTGTAAAAATGGGAATGTTATTGTACCGTGATATATAACTATACCATCACATTTAGTTTGTTGCTAGATCATAGTTTATATAACTGCTGGTGTTTTTGCTCCATATATATATTTATAAGATGCATTATATTTGAGTTTTTTATTATATTATCTTGTTTATTAATGTCTATATTACAGGATTGAAAATTAACTTTCTGTTTTTAACACAATATGTAAAAATGTTTTCATTTGGGGGGGTAACAAAATGTTATTAGAAAGTAAAATCTGGCTATGTGACATTTATTATAAATAGATAGAGCTCCACCAGTTTTGTTCATTTAATTAATTGTTGCAAATAAGTTACAGTTTATATATACATGTTATTTATTTATATATATTTACATTTTATCATATACAGTTGATGTAAACGCAGCCCCCTCTGTTGTATATGAAGGGTATTACAACAACAAATCAACTTATAGCTAGAGGGTCGTGTGTGGTTTGATTTGTTTTTCATTACATGTATTTATTTACATATATTCACTGGATATTTATTTATTATCATCTCCAGTTTTTAATAACACAACCAAGTTTTATCAGTAAAACAAATGAGCAGAATGCAGTTTAAACGAGCTTTAATAGAAAGGCACATATACAGCCAGTGTAACGTGAGAGTTAAAAGCTTTCAAAGGTTCAACCAGTTTTACGCTAAACTCTGATCTGAAATCAGTCTCTACTAGAGCAACTGTTTGTTGTTCTGTTGTTTACTTCAAGTATGTTTGAACTGTTAAGTCACAGTCGAGTTCATAGGATATCCAGTTTCTTCACTGACTCTTTGTACCCCCAGCTTTGTGTGACTGTATGCGTGTGCATTTTTAATGAAAGGGGATTATTGTGTGTGTGTGTGTGTGTTTGTAGGGATGGAAAATGGAGCAGTTTCGCTGTGGTGGGGTGAAAAAACTACACGAGCTCAGTAATGAATGCAGGATAAATAAAAGCAATAAAAATAAATATTGACGATTTATCTGACAGCATTATGATGTGCTGAAATGTACCTGCGTGTTCACAAACTGGGGGTAAAGAGGACACGTCATCTGTGAATAAACATGACAATTCACAGAAGGAATAAAGGCAAGGTTCACAGATTGTTAATAAGATCAAACTTAAGTTAAGATTACAGATTGCTACTCAACTAAAAGTGTGCGTTCCAAAAGGCACACGAAAGTAAAACTAAAAAAACATGCAAAATCGCATCTTCAGGGTTACAGCCATTTTAACCAGCCCACCTGTACTGTTGCACCAATGAAAATGACTACCTTCACATACAAAAATACACTTAAAGCAGTTTCAGGCCCTGTGCTGCAGAGTCTGTGTGGATACAAGAAGTTTAACATTGCCTGTAAGATATGTTCGTTTAACGTCTGACAAACCTATGTTTTTATCCCGGACACATTCAGTCATTCAACAGCACAGAACTCATCATTGGTCTAACTTATATTCTTATGAACAGGCTTAAGGAAACACACACAAAAACAATCACAGGCTCTTTTGTGTCTCAATCTGATTCTCCTGCTCCGTTCCTAAGAGATGTCGGGTCAGATTGCTGATAAAAAAGGCTTATTTTCAGTCTGGAAGGAACCGGCAAGAACACACACTCACACACAAACAAACGATGTACTGCAGTACTGATGGGTCAAACATTTCTCCTCCTCCCCCCTTCCCGTAGAGGTATCTGTGGTTCAGTGGCGCTCTTCTTCCCTCTCCATCTCTTCTTCTAAGTTCTCCTTCCGTCCGCTGGTCTCGTGCCTCTATTTCTGGATCTGAAAGATGAAGAGGCGGAGGTTGATGTTTTTGGCGGCCAGGAGCTTGTTGCACTCCACGCTGTCGCTGATGGGCAGCAGGGCGTATTCGGTCTCGTTGGCGTCGTTGGAGAAGACGTGGTGCTGGATGACGGGTGTGATCTTCACGTCGTCGTACGGACCCTTCAGGAGCAGGAAGGAGCACTCCAGGGCAGAGTTCACTTTGCTCTTCAGGATGAGCTGGAAGGACAGTGTGCGCTTGCAGGAGAGGTTGGGGTTGCGCTCGGAGTCGTTGACACGCGCCTTCAGAACCCAGGTTTGGTTGAGCACGGTGAAGCGCGGTGTCTCGTAGTACAGCCGTGTGATGAAGTCATCGGTGCGGTACGGCCGGAACTGGACCTCTGGAGAGAAAACATATACAATTGGACGTTTGAGTACAAGATGAGTTGTTAACAGTGTTCAAGTAGTGTTATAGATTTGTGTTTTGACCAGCGGAGACACAGGTAGGAGTTTAAAAAACTTGGTGAAACTCAAACTGGCAGACTTGTGTTGAATGTGTAGGGACGTGCGTATTTAACTAAATTAGCTTTTTTTAGTTTATTTCTGTAGCACTTTTCACAATGCGTGCTGTTACATAAGCAGTGATATTTTACATTCATTTGCAAGCAAACTAGCAAGAGCCACTGGGTCAAGAAAAAAATAATTATGTCTACAAACATTTTGCAACCACTTCCATGAAGTGTTCTGAGCACATTTGTGGACTATTCATGAGGGGGTGTGGCCTCCGACTAACACCTGATACATTGCTCTAAGGTTGTCCTACGCTTTTACAGATGCTAACGTCTGCTATTGTACCTGTAAAGCCGATCTTCTCAAAGCACAGCAGGCTAAAGATGCTGTTGTAGAGCTGTAGCTCTCGGCGATGGCTCTGGTCCATCTCGTCCAGTATACCCATTAGTTCCATACCGGTCTTAGACGGATGGGAACACTCTGTCTCGTGAGCACTGAGCTCGTGAAAAGGACCCTGCCATGGGCAGCCAATCCGCTTGTACTTACACTGCGTCACTCTATGCCCAGAACAAATAAGAAGTATGAATTCGCAGATATCAGGTACAGTGTATACAAACCTAACATGTCTATTATCACTAAGAAGGGATTGTAAGTGAAAATAAGTTACACCCACACTGTTGTTTAATAGCATGTACTGTATGCATTGTTGTAGCACCAAAATCACAAGTGCAGATGTGCACAAGTGCAAACAAAAGCTAAAATTAGTGTGTGTGTGTGTGTGTGTGTGTGTACCTGTCCTGACACTCCTCTGTCTGATGGTGATCCAGGCTGGAGCGAGGGAACTGTTTCAGACAGTAACTGCAGTCAGAGGGCAGTTCGCTCACAGCTTTCTCCACCGCCAGATTCCTGCTGCACAGACTCTTACTGATCTCACAGCGGCAGTTGGGACACGTGGCCTGCTCCTCTTTGAGACGCGCGTCAGCCAGCAGGTGAATGAAACAGCCTGCGCACATCAGGTGCCCGTTTGTGCACTGAAACGAGAAACACACCTTTAGTTTAGAGCACAGACAGAACACACACCATTTAACACGTCACAATGTCATGTTGTGTAAGAGTCTAAGTGAATGTTTGTTGTGCATGTAGGATTCAAGATGGAATTTCCCCATTTTCCCAAAGGTTTTTTCCCACAATTTTTTCCTGATTGATTTAGGACACATACCCACAAACCTCAGTTTCAAGGTGACATTAAAGGCTTTTAAAGTGGTTATTATATCATGACAAATTAATATTTAAAAAGCACTACAAAAACATATTGTAAATGCCTAATGACTGTCTATGTTTACACAACATCGTTGCCTATTGCGTCTTGGGCTGTCAGACAGGGTGTGTCCAATTCATGACATGACCCCTTAGGTAAGACGGGGTATTTTAGGACCAGTTTAACAGCCTTTAATGTCATTCTTTGTTAGTAGCATTAAAGCCAACAGCATATGTAAGAATCAAAGTCATTTTTACATCTAAAATAGCAATTTTTCTCTCTGATGTGGTGAGACACATTTTGCATGAATCATGTCACCTGTGATGTTATTGTGAGATACTAGTGTACCCTAGAAAAACAAGTACACAAATGTCTGAATGTTAAGACGTATCCAAATTTAGTGTGCATCTTATTATCCAGATTATTCAATAAAAGATGCATCATTCAAGCCTTCACACATACGTTACGAACACTTGAGAGAGTTTTACAGTAAGTTTACACACAGCTGGTTTAGACTGTGGCTTAAGAGAGATTATGGGGTACATATTTGGGGGAGGGGTGACCAGGAAAGGGCAGCAATGATTGGGTTAAACAGATCACGTGACCATGCGACCACCCTAATGACCATGTTTGCCTTTGAAGGCAAAAACAGCCGGACAGGTCGGTGTCACGTTTAACTTTTGTGTAGAAAAACACAAACAACAAATAAGGTTTTATTAGACATGTAATTGTACAGTGTGAATCACAGACAAACAAACAAAAGGCATCTAGTTTAATATACACAAAATAACTCAAGGAAATGTTAAATAGCTCATTTATATATGATCGTAAAATGCATGATTATTTATGCGACATTTGGACCAAACACTGGACGGGTAAGACAAAGCATTACAATACAACTGAACTGCATTATTTACCTGATAAACTGAAGCTTTTGGGAGGTCCAAACACACCGTGCAGCACAGAACCGAGTACAGCCGCTCCTCCAGCTTCCCCGCTTCACTTTCCTGCAGTCTTATCCGCTTCTTGGGCGGTGCGTCCGGGTCGGCCTCGGAACCAGAACCGTCTCTCCGCGCGGTGGACTCGTCCTGAATACCTGCCAGTCCGGCGCCTGGACCCGCATCCAGTGCGACCCCAACAGGACCGACACCCAGACCCGACGATGAGGAGCCCGGGGCGGCCGCGACGCCTAATTCCATCCTCTCTTCCATCGAAGACATCCAGGTCCGGTCCAAACGAGCCACAGAGGATATTAGGAGGACCAAGCACCGGATCCACTGACTGCCAATGTGATTTTCCAGGTATTCCCACTAAACTATTTGGCCTTTAGGAACCAGGGACATCCGACAATGTAAGAATAATAACAAGACAGAGTTATTATATAATGTTAAATTGTGGGATGCAAATGTTTTCATCTGTGTTTCGGACAGTTTGGACTGATCTCAGTTTAGCTTTAGCTCTCAGCTTGAAAAGAGGGAGAAAAAACTGCTTTTCCGAGGCTTAACGAAACAACAGGCTGTTGTTCGGCGCCGTTATCCGCCGTGACAGCGCGCGCGCCGCGACGCGCCGCGACGCACCGAGACCCGGCCGGGCTTCCGAACAAAACCGAACCACTCCGACAATATCCGGATTCTCCCGAACGTCTTACATTGATCAGATTGATGCAGAGTGTCTGTCGACAGTCCTCCGCTTGATCTGTACTGCCATCTTTGTTTTTTCTGTCTTCCTCCTCCGCTCCCCCTGGTCGCTTGTTCCTGTTCCTGCCTATCCGAGCTCCGGTTACTCAGATCGGGGTGAAAAACAGGCCAATGCTGTTATTTGTTATTGAAAAGTCTGTAAATGTTTTGCCAGCATCAGCTGTGTTTCTCTTGCGTGCTTTCTGATTGGCTGCAACAAATGTTGTGCTTCAGTGGACGACTGGGGGTATTTAAAGAGACGTGCGCCGCGCATGCGCACCGGCGTCCTGGGGGTCTTGACAGAATATATTGTTGAAGACAAGCGCACAAAACTTTTGTACTTGAGGGTTTTGTTAATAGAATTGCTTTAAATTACATTGTGCCATGTTATTGTTTTGTTAACTGACGCGTAAAATAATAAAAGGTCAACAAAAGTCAAACCTTAGCAACCCCCCCAAACCTGAAATGCGACAAAACTGCAACGTCATCGCGTTGCGTCATTTAGCTGAATAGCTGAGCTTCACACACTGTTAGATGTTGTTAGCTTCCAAAACAACAGAATTGTTTGCTTTGTGATTAATTCATGTGTCTAGTTTGGTTTGTTATCATTATAATCATTCTTAAAAATGTCATTTCATGTGTCATTTTTCTTAGCAAAACCAGTGAGACCCCCAGAAGGACAGGAAATGGTCTCAGTCAATCTCAAGACATGATGGACTAGTTTGGGCAAGACAGCTGTCAGTCTTGACTAGCCAGCTGGTTTCTGAAGTGTAAGTAGTGTGGGATGGGGGCTGAGTGTGTGTGTGGGTTACCGGCCATTGGGCATGATACTAAAATACCTATTAATAATATACAATAATGTAATAAAATGTGATTAAGCAATGACACTGTTTTATGCAATATTTTGTATGTGACATCTACAACATTTACACAAGTTAAAAGAGGCACCTGAAATGCAAAACAAAGTTTACGTGAAGGAATATTGTTTTATATGGTTTTATATACAATTACAGTGCATGAAATATGAGTCACAGAAAGATACATTTCTATGCATACTAAGACATCATATAGCCAGTCTAGCTGACTATAACAAAAATGGCTGGCCAACTTTCCACGCAAAATGGCACTCAAGCGACAGAGGCCCAATTTGACAAAAACATCCTTTAATAAAAAAATGAAACTAGTACTTGCTGTCTTTCCTTTAAAATGACAGAAGTAAATAATATAATGAAGGTGAAATATTGAAAGACTGGCCATGTTACAAAAACACACTAAATACCTCCGTTCATCTAATCAGTGCAGTTCTTCCATAACACAAACACACGTCTCCTGATAGTAGTTAAGTTACTTTAGTGGAGACATGATGTGCTCTAAATCATTTCATTAGTGATCATGTGAGGCGCTAACAAATGAGAAACATCACAGGCGATTTACACACTTGCAGATCAGTGATCTTGGTCTCTGTGTAGGTTAGAGAATGTAAAGACACTATATATTCACTATATGTCTATGTGTGTCTATATGTATTTACTATATGTGTCATGTGTTCTATGTTATGCTATATGTTCTATAATGTCCTTTGTATAGTCCCTCTTATAGTTTGTTTTTGTTACTTAAACCCCTCACACTAAAGAATTCACATATAGCTTGACTACTATATAGCTTATACATCTTGTAGCTTATGTAATCTATATATGATATTATATATGTCATATAGCTTATGTTGTTTTATTTATATACATTGGTTTATGTTTACACTGGCCTCTATAATCTTCATTGAACTTTTCATTGCTCAGCAGAGTGTTCCTTAGCTCCCGCATTATGTAGCAGGTCACTGTTGTTTTGACTGTGTTCTGGTTCTGCTGGTATCACAGGTTGGTGTTCATCTGTGGTATTTAGGCTATTTGCGACGGCTTCTCCTCCATTGGATGAATTCTTTTGGTCACTTGTCATTTTAGGCAGCTGGTCCGTGTCACAGGCATTAACATCCGGTTCATATCTATCATTCAGTCTGTAGTTTGTGATCTGTGCTGCTGTTTGGGTGTCATCCTTGTTTTGATCACTTTCCTCTGGTCTGTTTAGTTTCTTGCCGTGTTTCTCAGTCTCCCCCTTTTGATCTTTCTGCGCAGTTGCATGTTGAAGCCATTCATGCTGTTGCGTTTGAGCAGCTGTGAGGCGTTTTTTCGGGTCCACCTCCAGCAGGCCTCTGACAAGCGCTTTAGCCCCTGCGGCACAGACACACGGATCAGCGTTTAAGACTAAATTACTGCAAAGCTTAAAAACTTACAAGTTTAATTGTAAAATTGACACTCTTATTTCAACATAACAGGGACCGTTCTCAGAACATTGGCTAGCGTTCTCTGAAAGTTCTCTCTCAAAGATTCATAAATATTAAAAACGTTGCTGTAATCTGTAATGCTTTGCTGTAATGCTTTGACTGTAATCGTATAATATTATAAATTGGAGTATTTTAAGAATGATACAGAATTAATTAAAAAAGGTTAAATAATTTTTTATGATCAAGCAATAACGTTAATGCAACGTCTAAAAATATGCTTTTGTTACTAATAGTAGCGTTATGTAAATGTTCTAACAACCTAAAATTGTTTTTTAACGCTTTGTTAAGGACATAATAAAGGACATAAAGTTTCATTTGTGAGTGACCTAATCTTTTAATTTCCTCAGTTGCAGGTTGTTGTGTGTCTCACCCTCCGACACGTCGTCCCAGTAAGGAGACAGAAAGTGGACGTCCCCCCTCTGGATGAGACGGAAGAGTTCCTCTTGATTCCGATCCGGACTGCGGAATGGAGGAAACCCACCCAGCAGCACAAACAGGATGACCCCCATCGCCCAGATGTCTACTGCCACACCATAACCTGTACACACACACATGCATACACACACATATACACACACAAACGCATACACACACAGCTGAACACTGCAAATACGTGACACCAATGAAGCCTTTTCAGGTTTTTGGCGTTCATCCAGTACCAGCCAATCAGGGGAAAGCAGAGTATTTTACCTGTCTCAGCAAGTATCTCTGGCGCAACATATGTAGGTGTGCCACAGACTGTGAACACAGGCTCTGTTATCACCACGGCTAATCCAAAATCAGCTAATTTCAGATTCAAACTCCCATTGCCATTGCGCTGAACCTTTGAACAGAGAGTAACAGAGGGAAACAGAGAGTAACAGAGATGCTTCAATGCAAGTTTATGATATACAGGCTTTTCAGAAAGACTGTATGAGAAGTAGCACACCCACCATGTATACCATATAATGTAAACAAAATTTTCTAACATAATTGCAAGAACATTTTTGATAACTTTAAAACAACCTTTAGAGAACATTAGCCAATAATCTGAAAACATTTACTGTTAGCTGGGTAGATGTTTTCTGTATTGTTTTCCTTTATCAAAATTTTACACAGAATATAAAAACAAACATTTTCCCTCAACCACTCATAAATCTTATTATTGGTGTTATTCAATTACACAAACCCAACATGCAAATTCTGTTCTCTTTATTACCAGCAGATTTTCAGGTTTGATGTCTCTGTGTGCGATGCTCCTGCTGTGGATGTATTCCAGCGCCTGGCTGATGTCCCTGATCATAAACGCGGCGTTGGGCTCATTAAACCTGCCGCTCTGAGAGATGGTGTCAAACAGGTCTCCACCTGTGACCAACTCCATCAGCAGGTAAACGTGAGTGTCAGTGTGATGTGAGCGAAACAGCTGGACCAGTCGAGGATGTTTCAGACTGCGTAACAGAGCGATCTCGTTCTTTATCATGTGACCTCGTCCCTGCAGCTTAGCGTTGTCCACGATCTTCATGGCAAATGTTTCGGGCGCCCCGCGCACTCTGCACTCCCTCACCACAGCGAAGTTTCCGTCCCCCACCACGCGGCCGATGTCGTAGCAGCGCTCGATGTCCTCCAGAGAAACTTTCACACCGTCGTGTGGTAAATTATCCCTCAGGTTTCTCTCTTCTGCTGCTTCCTGTTTATCAACGGCCTGCTGAGGTGTTTCACATATCGTTTCTGTATTGAGAGCGTTATCCAGGTTTTGTTGAGCGGCTGGGCTGGTGTTTGGCTTGGTAACACGTTCTTCTGCTTTCAGAGACCTTTGTTGTGTGTTTTCTGAAGAATTATTTGTATTGCTGTGATTATTTGGCCGTTTCGTTTGAGGTTTGTTTCTGATTGGAGGTATTGGTGGACCACATCCTCGACAGCTCCTGCAGTAAACAGCTTCTGCCTTTTTCTCCTCTTTCTTCATCTCCCTCTCATCTTCTATCGGCTGGTCGCCTTTTCTCATCCACAACTCTCTTTCTTTTCTCTGCCTTTCTTTTTTAGCTTTTTGTCTGGGCCCTCCAACAGGTTGCAGGTTGTTGGCAGATGGCTGGTTTAGCTGTTGATCATATGCGGCCGGCGAGGACGCCTCCGCTCCAGGGTCATCGTCATGGAAACCGCTATCTGCCTTGGTGGCCTTGGGTCTCAGGATACGTTCCCATGTCCGTAGCAGGTGTTGGCAGTAGTCTGGATTTTCAGGAAACAGCTCATTCAGTGCTGCGCGCACATCGTCAAGAGATGGACGGCTGAATCCAAAAGCCAGGAATGCGTGGTCAGAGCGGAAGAAGTCGGCCAGGCTGTGGATCTCCCGCCCAGCCGGACTGAAGAGGCGCCGTATCCGTGCGTTATTCCAGCAGGGAAAACCGAGCGCCTCAGAAACGTCCGCCATTAGCTGCTCAAACGTCTGCACAGCTCGACGATTTAACAGCAGTGAGATCTTACGCAAACTGTCCTTTCCACACGGCCGCACCACGGTCACGATTCGCGGCCGCACCGGACTCGCCTCTGCGTGCCTGGCGTGATAGCCGCTCGCTCTGGGACCTCCTGGTCCCTCCCCCCAGTGATTCAGTCCCAAGCTTTCTAAAGGCCTGTGGTCTGTGGGGGGCCTCGGGGGTCTCGATCGGGCCTGGTAAGAGGGCGGAGCTTGCCGAGGGGCAGCATTGGGGCATTTGGGGAGTTTAATCCTTTGATCTGTAACACATAAGCAAACATACAAACGTTGCTGTGATATACAGGACTGTAAGGCTGGATTTGATGTGTTGTGTTTCTGGTTGTTGTTTTTTTAGCTCAGAAATATGCTTCATTAATCAAGAGAAACAGAAAGCGCTTCATCAGATAATGGAAAAGCACGTACGGGCGAATTAAATAGGAAGTGGCACAACATTAATAATGAAGAGCAGGTGTGTATTGAGGAGCAATGCTGAGACATGCAGATTCTCAAATTGCATCTCATGCTCCAGGGGTAACGGAAAAGGATCAAATCTGATCGTGCCAGATCACTTTACTTAGGTCACAGCTTCTTTTCTTGCTTTCTTTCTTTCTTTCTTTTTTAATGATTAGTTTGTTTAGTAATGGTTTAATACTTTATTCCTTTTTTAAAACTTTTTTAACTGCCCATTGTATTATTACATTCCCTTTTAGGTTGACATTATGAAGTTATTTTACATGCACAGTTGTAAAAAGCAGAATGCCTTACCACAGAAACGTGTATGTGAAATTAATAACAGTCCATAAGTATATTGTTGCATGTTAATATATAATATGTTTCAAGGACAATAAAACAACGTATGTGAATTAAGCCATTTCTTTTATTTTTTATCATTTAAATTCGTGAAAATTGATTTAGCAAAATCAAGCTTCAGATAGATGTATTTATTCTGCATGCATTGCATTGAAGGTTCATTTCTAATGCCCGTGACCCGTTTGCTTTGACTGTGATCGTATGCGCTCACCTGTTAGTCCCCATTTGAGTCTCTGAGCCTCCCGTCCTGGTCGCTGGTTCCACAACGGCGTCATTTTGCCACAGTTCTTGTCGTATAATAGTTAGTATTTGTGCGGGTATAACCCGATGGGACTGACGTTGTTGTCATGATGTTTCAGGGACGCCCGACAAGTTTACAAATTCGTCTTTATAGTCGATAAACCAACCTGCACTTCGCCAACCTGTCAAAAAATGGTGAAACTTTCCAGTGCACCGTTGAAATTGAAGTTTGGGCCGGACGGCATCTTGCTTTATAAAGATCTGCTTCAATCTGCGTCCGGCAGACGCGAGGTAACGCGGGGATATCGCGGCATCTTTTGGAAAGGCTGCGAGCGCGTTACCGGATACCCCCGCATCCTGCTGCACGCGCGTCTCCCCGGTAACCCTCACCTCTTTAAATGCAGGGAGCTGAAAACACGGAGACAGAGGAGAGGGGGAAGGGGTGAGAACAACAAAAAGAAGAATAAGAGAGTCTTGAATAGGCCATTCGTTTAAATAAAACCCCGTTTGCTTGTTTGTCAGTGATTTTGCTCGTGCGCTTTAGAGGTTTGCGTTCATGCGCTGTTTGGGTTCAGAGTTTAGGCTTGAATTTAACTATCAGGATTTTGAAGGGTTCGTGTGACCCTGTTTTGGTCCCCCGCTTGTTCACTGTCAGTCGTTGCTGGTTCTGACCAGTCTGTGTAAATGCAACGAAACCTAATTCAATGGAAATGTAAGGAAAGCGCATTTTTCATTGCTTTACACACTTACGGTGATACTTTACAGCGACACGTTTATTTATCAGTTTTTGCCTCGGTTTAAAATGTAATTCATCTAAACTTAAAGTATTTCATTCTCCTCGGGTCTCGC
>JBAJNP010008988.1:0-19057 GCA_036877545.1 Yasuhikotakia modesta
GTGTGAGTGTATCTGACTACCATTACTGTGGAAGTGAGTTTTATACAGTCATTACTCATGTTATGTAAAGGTTCCAATATATAATTAACAATATATGTATAGTTGTTCCTTGTTGTTCCTGTTTGTCTTTGTTCATTAATATTAACAGTTACATATTTAATAATATATTTAAAATAATACATTAGAAAACTATTGAAATTACTATATTATGCTATGCTATTACTATATATGCTATTTATGCTACGATTATTTTGTGTACTGGGTGTGAAATAACAGTGTGGGGGAGTCGACTGAGGTGTTCTAAGCTGTTTGTGCTTGTAAAACAACTAAAGGAGACGAAAAACATGAAGAAAATGCATCATGGGACCCCTTTAAGAATAAGACATGTATTGTTAACTGTTAACTGTTGTTTAGTAAGGAAAGTAACTATTCCTAACAAATTAAACCTTGTTGTAAAGTAAAAAACTCTTTAGTCTCTACTGCATTTAACGCTTGGTAACCGGTTGCTGTCGTTGCGGTTCTAAGTTCATCTTTCATGTCTATTAAAGCGACAGACACTCAGCATGAGCAGAAATAATGAGTATGAAAACACATCAAACCAGAAACATTGCTTGCAAACTCACTCCACATTCTCAGTCTTATCCTCTTCTTCTGTCATCCTTCATTTTCTCCCAGATAACTGGCAGCTGTTCCTGATTAGTTTGTTCTAGCAGGTCTCAGAGCTTCAGAGTGGATCAGTCCTCTGGCCATCTGAGCCACATTCACTGTGAAGTCAGAAACCTGAAAGTTTGAACCAGGAGGAGCAGTTAGCATGCAGAGCTCCGCCTCTACGTTCTGAAAATAATACACATACAAATACACAAAGAAAGTCACAAAGAAAGTGTTTGATTTAACAAAAACCTTAATTTGTCTGGTTTTCTTCACAGCAAAATACGTTTTTAGAGAGGGCAAGGATCAGGTTTTGTGTGTCAGTACTGCGCAGATTGCGAGTCAGTCTGAACAGTGAATGTGGAGTGACATCAGTTTCCCCTCTCAAAGTGCTCTGCTATTGCTCACTCCAAATCCACTACCATTTACTTCATTGTCTGCTTTCCTCTCACTGGTGAAACCCCAATGATTTATTACCCCTTAAATAATAAATATGTATAAACATAAATGATATTTGTAGTAATATCTGTAAACTGTCTAAGCTTTTTTCTTTTATTAGATAGAGTTAATATGAATTGTTATTTTAAATGTTGCACAATGTTGAGATGTGATTTTTGATGAGCTGTCTGGCTAAAGTGGTTGCTGTACTGCATGATTTCACTAGTGTAAAAATAATACCTTTCTTCTGTTTTCAATAAGTGTTGAGAAAAAGACATCTTAAATGAGCTTGCTTTAACCTTAACAAACATACACACACACACCCACAGGCTGCTGTGATTTTATCTCCATCAGAAGAAGTAAACACACACACTGTGGCCATTGAGCTGCATAATCGTCCTTTTTCTGTTAGCAGACGTGTGTTTAGTTTCATGTAAAGTGAAAGACTGGTTTGTTCAATGTGTGCGTGAAAGAGAGAGAGTGTGTGTGTGTGTGTGTGTGTGTGTGTGTGTGTGCGTGTGTGAAACAGAGAGTGTGAGTGTGTGAAAGTGTGAAGGTGAGAATGTGTGTGTGAGAGTGTGTGAAGGTGAGAATGTGTGTGTAAGTAAAGGTGAAAATGTGTGAGTAAAAGTGAGAGTGTGTGCGTGTGCGTGTGTGTGCATGTGTGTGTGTGTGTGTGTGTGAATGAGTGTGAGTGTGTGAAGGTGAGAATGTGTGTGAGTAAAAGTGAGAGTGTGTGTGGGTATGTTTGTCCTACATGTACTGTATGATGTGCCACAGATCCTCCACACACAGACAGTGATGAGTGCTATAAGCCCATTTCTCTGTGCAGGAACAGCTGTGTTTGCCTGTCAGGGGCCCGAGGGACTGTGGGACCTGCAGGGGGCCGATCTCAGCAACTGCACCTCCACATGGGTCAACATCATCAACCAGAAGGTTAACAAACAGCACACATAATATCAATAATATCATATTCTAATAGTTGTCTAATAGAGCTGTTGGTTGTGTATCAACTTGACTTCTCTACAACACAACTGATGGTCCCAACCCAATAAATAAGGAAAGAAATTGCACTAAGTAACCCTGACAAGGCACCTGTTAAGCAAAAACCATTTAAGGTGACTTCCTCATTAAGCTCATTGAGAGAACACTGAGGGTTTGCAGCAATATCCAAAAAGCAAAGGATGGCTACTTAATATAATATAATATATATATAATATAAATATAATATAAAATATAAAACTTATTAACAAAGTTTATATATATATATATAATGATTACATATACTATATTATATATATATAATCATAGAATACATATACAATTTTATATACATATATTAATATTATATAACTTTAATATTAAAAATGGCATATACACTGAGCTTGTGTAGTATATACATTGTACTGCCAGTGTTTCATTTGTAGTCAGATTATATTCTCTAGCGCCACCACTGCAGTTTTGGGACAGCAGCAGATGTTTTAAAGCTCAAATCTAGTTGGACGACAGGAGAAAAAACACCACACTGCTCATGAAACACATGGTGCATCCAGTGGGACTGTCTCCATAGGGACCTACTGTAAACAATAAGCCCATAGGAATTATTGTTTGAACAGTCATGGCGTTTAATCGTGATCAGTGTGAAATCACCAACTCTGGGCTCAGCATGAGATGAAAGACTCAGAGGAGAATTCTGGCCAATGTGGCCATGAAAACACAACATGAGGTACTGAGGCTGCATACACACTGCAGATAAACACAACACACACAGTAATACTTCAGGGAATTTACTGCTGTGAATGGATGTTCTTGTCACTCAAACCTTTGCATTGTGGCCTCTATAAATCTGTTTGAATCTTTTGATCATTAGCAGTTTTATAGAGTTCAGCCTTACAGTTTCACTGCAGCTACACTTTCACACATCAAACCCGAGAAGAGCAGAGACAAACAGCAGCAGATTGAGGTCAGAGATCAGTGATGTCAGTGTGACATTTGTTCAGAGAATTAGAAAAAGTTTCTGCTGATCAGAAATGAGAAACACACAGATTTGTGCACAGATACACACAGACAGACACACACACACTCAGGTTTGTGCAGCTTTCTTTGTGAGGACATTATTTGACACAGTAGAATCTCTAGCCCTTTATCCCAACGCTAACCATCTGCCAACTATTACCCTAAACCTAACCTTTATGTAATTCAGACCTCAACCCATAAACGAGTCTTAACCTTTAAACGCTCTTTAAAGGAGTTTGGACTGGCCAGAATGTGTCCTCACTCAGAGGCTGTAACTGGACACACTGGCCCTCACAAAGACAGATGTGTTCAAGGACCCAAACAGACAGCCACACACACATCCACTCTAGAGCTTTTAAATAACTCTTTTTGTGTGGGCAGTGTGGGTATTGTCATCACACATGTGTGTGTGTGTCAGATCCGAGCAGGTGAACCAGCCGCTATCATCTCTCGGGAGCTGTCCGAACAGACCAAGGGTCACATGCAGGCGGGGGACGTCACCTACACCGTGAGGGTCATGAGTCAGCTGATAGACCTGCTGGATGTCCAGCTGAGGAATCTGACCCCTGGAGGAAAGGACAGCGCTGCCCGGAGCCTCAACAAGGTACCATACAGATGCATTTACTGTCCTATACAGATGCATTTACTGTCCCAAACACTCCCAGAGAGAGACCGTCAGTACTTTCATAGAACATACAGAACAGAACATACAAGTTCAAGTTATAAATCCAACATACATGCAAGCTGAAGTTGCTGATGATCAAAATGATCATGTCTGCAGTGGACCTAACAAGGTTTTTGTCCAGTTTGGATGTTCTGTCCAGACTTTGGCTCTCAGATAGGGAAATATTGAGGTGAAGTGAACTGTAAGTTCTTCAGCTCCTCCTCCAGGCAGTTGTGAGGAGAGCAGAGGCAGGTGAGAAGTTTGTGATGATGTCAGTGTTTGTAATGGTGAGTAATCTCCTGCGTCAGTTTAAAACACATTTCTCTTGATGAAAACTGAGTGTGCTTCACCGCATGAATAATCAGCATTAAAGTTAGAATTATTAAAGTTAGTGTGAAGTTGAAGAAGAGTTTGATGCAGTGTTTTCTAGACCTGTATGTGAGTTTGTCTCATCATAGACGGCTGGATCAAAGTCTACAGAACAAAAGGCTGAATCTGTTGCTAATGTTCGACTTGTTTCATTTGCAGCGAATGTGATTTCACACTCAAACTCCCCGGCTCTGTGGGAACTAGGTGAAGCAATTTCTGTTGTGCTGCTTTTGTGTATGAACCATTAATTCACTGCTGTCAGGTGCCAGTGAACTATTACACTGTAGCAATTAAACATAATGGCACATTTAACAAAAGGACATCTCAAATGTTTTGCTTTGAAAATCATAAGCTACTTGGGTGTTGACTAAGAACAGTTTTATAATAGAGTGAAATAATGTGGTAGAAGGTTTGCTCTCAAAATACTCCGTAAATATTACATTTTTGGTTTTACATTCACTTTTTTTTAGAACAAAACACTACAATAAGCCGAATAGCACTCATAATCAAAATATGATGCACATTGTATGGAGAGGATCAGCTCAAATTTAAGGGAGGGATAATAATAATATTATTATAAAGTTAAGCTATAACTGAAGCTTTAAACAATGACAGGAGACAGAAGTGTACTTTATTTGTGGAAATTGACAAACAGGTTTCTAAATGTCAGACTTTAATTTCTCAGATGTCTAACAGTGAAACATGAACATTCATAAGCATCCACGTTTCTTCTGCAAAACATCATGCTTGTTTCTGCAAACTTCACTTTCCACCGCAGTCAGACAGCAGTGAACATCTCCTGTCTGTTCCAGACAAACACTCGCATACACACTTTAAATGAGGCCTTTACACTCTGCCTTCCTGCGTGTTAATTAACAGAGTTCAGCCGATATTTTGAACTGAACCTGCCTTTAAACTGAACAGTTTGTGGATATAAGATGCTGGGAGTGTGAAGCGTCAGACTCAACGCAGATCATCTTGAAGAGATTGCTGGTATTCCACATATAGGCTGAGTTACAGGAGCTGTCTCCCACACCTCCCAGAGCCTCACAAGAGACTGATTTAAAGCTGTTTTAATGGTGACTCTCAGGGCTCAGAAATAGAGAGACACGTCCAACACCAGAGGAGTTGCACCACTTCCAGACAAATGACTGGGAGAAACTGGAAGCTGTATTATGAGGCCTGTTGTTGGCAGTTTAGCATCAGATGTCTTCTAGGGTAAACAAAAATGCTACAATCAGGCAAACACGCAACAAAACCTGTTTGTGTCTTTATTCCTGTGAAATTTTTTGACACCCTCCACTGGATTTCCGTAAACTAGACACAAAGATAAATGCCTTTGGTAGTGACAGTGAGAAACACAGAAGACTGAACCTGCAAACACTAAGTTCATGACACTGTAGAGTGTCTGTAGAGGCACTAGCAGAGGCGCTAGCAGAGGTGCTAAAGAGAGACTGTAATGTACTGCAGATGTGCTGTGGTCTGCCACAGGTGTTTGTAAAGATGGCTGCCATCAAGTAGAATCAACCTGCCCTCCCAATCAACTGATGAAGTGATGTTATTCATCAGTTTATGTGCTGCTGTGGATGCTGGTGGAACTTAGGTGGCCTCATATATTTTTTTACCACATTTTAAAAAGTAAAACAATATAAAATAATGTTATTTTTTCTTGACAGTGTTATTGTCTTGTTCTTAAAAAAGGTGTGAAATGAAGATGAAATAAGATGTGTCTGTAACGGTGTCATGTTTAATACTAAAGTTTGCTTTTATTTGTGTTTTCAGCTGCAGAAAAGAGAGCGATCGTGTCGCTATTTTGTCCAGGTACTTTTTCTTCTTTTAAAACAGTCATGCTCATTCTGCTGGGCTCAGCTGTGTGCTTGTGTTTCTCCTCATGTTACATGTGTGTTTGTGAGGTGATGTTATTGTCAGTTGAGGCCTTGAACAAACTGAACGGATGCGAATGACCCATAATAGTCCAAACACTCTCATGAACAGAACTCTGAAACGGCATCAGATGACATAAGCACATATTTAGGGTGTAACATTTGAAAATCCATTTTTTTTAACTGGTAATGTAAATACTGGATGGGACGGGTGGACATTTCTGTTAAAGGTGAATTACTTTTGTTCATGGCCTCAGTTTATAACCCATCATTCTGTGTTTGATATATCAGCTTTGTTTATTATCTTTGGATAGTTTAAGTTTACCCTGAATATTGGAGGCTTGTGAGTACAAATGGGGTTTACTGCTGTCATTAGACAAGCTGTTACCTTAGACTAAAGCATCACACAACATCACACAACAGCAATATCTCAAAGAGAAAGATTGTGATGAAAATGTGCAGGCAGTCATTTAAAGACGTGTCAGTTTACTGCGTAAAATACAGTAGAGAGAGAAAATGTGAAAAAATGTAAGAAATAGAAAAAGAAGAGATGGAAATGAACAGATTTTTGCTTTATAAAAATGGCTTGCTGAGGAGGGATTCACAAACATTTAGTCACCAGAATATCATGGAGATCTAGTGTTATGCTATTTTTGTCTTGGTCTAGTAGGTCACTATCTAACAGACAGTGGTATCTGTTTCTAGCAGTGCCCTAGAAACCACTCAGATCACCCTAGCGACAGCCTAAAACACCATCAAACCACACAGCCAGATGATAACATGTATAAGATGTATATAACTTCAATGAAGACAGTAACAGCCTGGAAAGCATCCACAAATCACCTGACATTCAAACGTAGTTATGAGTGCGAGACTGTGTGTATCTACACATGAAATATCAGTATGAAATATTTCTATTATAATTAGTGTGTACTCAAAATATTCACATGTATACAGCAACACTTTTAAGGATATGGGAATTTGCATGAATTGATGCTGAAATAGCATGTTTGTGTGCAGTCACATTTACATACAGAACTCTTACACTAACCACATAGATTTACCTCTGACAGGTGAGAAGTATTTAAACAGCTCAGCTCTCTCTCTCTCTCTCTCATTCTCTTTCTCTCCCTCTCTCTCCTCATTATGTATGTTCTTCTCATTTGCGTACTCCAGCTGTAACTGAGACCTTTTTATATCACTTGTGAAGTTGTAATCAGAACTAAATGTTTTATATGAATGAGTTTTTATCGTGAATCAGATTCACACCATTCATTATAATTCATAGGTTGGCCTGAACCAGAGAACATTTGGTGTCTCTGCTCTTGGCACTATTATGTTTCCCCTGAGCGCAGATAACATGACCTGGGATCAGTTTGTAATTTGTTTGTGTTCTCTGTGGGGGTTTGAGGATGATCTGGGGTCAGGCGGTAAGCTGCTGGTGTTGGCCTGTGATTCAGGAAGGATCAGAGCTGTGAAACAGACTGGAGTGGACCAGCCTGGCTCAGCCCAACGTCTCAGACTGAGCTGGTGTAGCTCTGGATCACAGAGCTCAGTCCCGCTCTGTGGACAGACCAGTTAAACGTTTAAACCCACAGCAAACGTAGATGAATGCATTTGTAACCTAGATATATTTAGACTCTCCACACTACTGAATCTGTCTAGCTGTTGGACTCTCGCTTAGTTTTATGTAATTCTACACGTGTCCGACTTTGAAAGTGTTTATCAGAATTCTCAGAATGATGAAATGCACTTCATGCAGTAATTAGAGAAAAATAGATGTTCGCTAAATTACTCAAATTAACACACACTAACATATTTATCAAAATTGAGAAAGATCAATAAATTTGTTCTGAAAGGCGATGCTAACATTTCTGTTAATTAAATCGTCCACAGAGCAACATATTCCCACTGACTGTAACATCACTGCGGTCTGCCTTTTTAAACATCGGTCTGCGGTCTGCCTTTTAGACTGCAGCAATGAGGTTTGAGGAAAAGGAATTTTCCTGTGTTTGAATATGGATTTAAGATGATATGTGGGCAAGTAAATGATGGGAGGATTCATTTGGGTGATCTTGTCTTTTGATGTTGTGTGCGAAGTGTGATACACAGTCCACAACATAACAGTGGTTTATAAACACACAGACAGGTGTTGTGTGAAGCCCATGATTCATCTTAAGGTGAGAGACACAGATCTAGCCTGTTCTCTGTACATTATCTGAATATTTTCTTTGTTAGTGGAATGGTAAAGGCTGTGAGAGAACTGACCTGTCCTTCTGCAGTGCACACACTGTTTCTCTGGCGTGTTTTGTCCTTAATGCTCAGTGCTGAGAAAGAAGCTCTGTGTGTCCACTTGACCAGCAGTAAAGCTTCTAGCCATGACCACAAAGCCTCTTTTGAAGTTAGTGCAAATTAGAACGCCTTTAAACAATTTGCTGTAAAACAGTGAGAGAGCGTGTTGGAGCACAAAACGTTTTTCATCTTCCTCAGCCTTCAACAGAGACACATTTCTGTCTAAAGAGCAAACCGATATTTGCCAGCGTTTAATAGACGTTTCTCTGTGAAGTCTTCATCCTGTTAGCATTCTGAACACATTTCTGGCCTGTAGCATTTGAAATGTTTAATTGTTGGTGCTGTTGATGATGGAGGTTAAACGTTATTAAAGGGTTATTGATCAGCCACAGCTGTATGATCCGTTCACGCTCCTCTTCTGAATGTTCAGCATTTACTTCAGCACACACGGACACATGTGGAGGGTTTGGACTGGTCCTGGATTTGAGCAGAACCTCAGGCACAGACTGGACATGCCCACAGTGTCTGTTCACAAACATAAAAGAATCATGTTGTTGTCATGACATGGTATCACAGGAAACATGATCTTTCATGTATTTTTGATCAATAAATATATTTGTTTTTTATAACTAAATATATTTTTAATTTATAATGAATATGCTGTGGAAAATTTGCATGTGTCAGTATCAGTTTTATAAATATGAAATCTTTATGGCAGCAGAATATTATATCAGGGAGTAGTTATTTTAATAACATTATTATGGTCTGTCAGACTTACAGCTCATCACTCATTATTATAACTGTGACTAGCCTCAGCTGCATTAGCATGCGTCACACGCCGACGTGCTTGTGCTCCGCTCCCTTCATGCCAGTTCTGCATCAACCTGCTTGTTGTTGACATTGCTAACTGAAGAGTTTCATGTATTCAGATGAGAGTTCAGTGTGTGAATGCTAACACTGCTTTGCTCCTGCAGGCGATGGTGGAGACGGTGAACAACCTGCTGCAGCCTCGGGTTCGAGCAGCGTGGCTGGAGCTGTCGGCCGGCGAGCAGCTGCGCTCTGCCACCCTGCTGCTGGACACGGTGGAGCAGAGCGCATTCATACTCGCTGACAACCTGCTCAAAACTGATGTTGTGCAAGAAAACACAGACAACATCCGTAAGTCACTGTCTGCTGTCTGTCTGTCTGTCTGCCTGCATGTCTGTCTGTCTGCTGTCTGTCTGTCTATCTGCTGTCTGTTTGTCTGCCTGCCTGTCTGTCTGCCTGCCTGCATGTCTGTCTGTCTGTCTGTCTGTCTGTCTGTCTGCTGTCTGTCTGTCTGTCTGTCTGTCTGTCTGTCTGCTGTCTGTCTGTCTGCCTGCTGTCTATCTGCTGCCTGTCTGTCTGCATGTCTGTCTGTCTGCTGTCTGTCTGTCTGTCTGCATGTCTGTCTGTCTGCTGTCTGTCTGTCTGTCTGTCTGCCTGCTGTATGTCTGCCTGCTGTCTATTTGCTGTCAGTCTGTCTGCTGCCTGTGTGATATAACTTGTGTAATTGTAGTACTGATGGCATTCCTCAAGATATTTATTCAACCTTGGTGTTTAGGTTTGCACAATGTAATGACAGTGTTTTATTGTGCTTTATGAAACAGTGTATGACACTCATTGTTAGTTTAATCACAGCTGAATGTGCTGCTCTGTACTGGTAACTGCTGTTAGATGCCACAGCATTAAAAGAGCTCATGACTGATCATAAAACATTTTAATATTAATATTTTGTATGTACTCTAAATATTTAGCCTCAGATGATATTTTAAAAGTGTTTAGAAGTGTCCCTGTGTCTCATTAGATCATCAGTATGTCAGAGTGTTACTGTATTTCCTTGTGTCTCTAGAGTTTCAGCACATTTCAGCATGTCTTCTGTCAGTGTGTGTGAGTGTGAGAGTGTGTGTGTGTGTGTCTGGTGTGTGTGTGAGAGAGAGAGAGTGTGTGTGTTTGTGTGAGTGTGTGTGTCTGGTGTGTGTGTATGTGAGTAGGTGTCTGGTGTGTGTGTATGTGAGTGTGTGTCTGGTGTGTGTGTTGTCTGGTGTGTGTGTGTGTGTCTGTGTGTGTGTCTGGTGTGTATCTGGTGTGTGTGTAAGTGTGTCTGTTGTGTGTGTTTGTGTGTGTAAGTGTGTCTGGTGTGTGTGTGTGTCTGGTGTGTGTCGTGTGTGTGTGTCTGGTGTGTGTCGCGTGTGTGGCAGTATATAATCTTTTCTTAAACACAGGCATTTAAGAGGTTCTGGCTGCCATGGAAACTCCAGAATGCAGGTCTACCATCTCTCTGTGGACATGATCGCAGTTTGGGAATTAATAAAAAGCAATTTATCGCATCTGGCTTCCAATTTATCCCAATATTAAGGGATCTGGAGTTTGGGGGGAGACTCCTTTCAATGAACTTTTTACGAGGTTATTTTATATCCTTCACAGGGCACAGCGATTACTTTGCCGGCTTTGACACCTTTAGCAGGCCTGCAGGCCCTGTTTGATGGTACTGGTTTGCAGCGGTATAAGGTTTGTTTGCCCCGTGGGGCCATTGAGTGTCTCACTGACGCCACGGAGCTGAGAAGCAGCCTTCAGTTAAAGGAACAGTCCGCCTAAAATAAAGAAAAGTGTTACTCTGTCCCTAGTCATTCTTGTGTGGAACACGCAAGGAGCAAATACCCCAGCCGGCGTGTGAGCTGGACCATGAGTGTCATGTAATGAAACCATGATGCACTGTGTTCCATAGCCATATGACATACATACACAGAACTGTTTTCTCTTAAATCTCATTCATGCTTGCATTCGAGTCAGATGTGTAGCTAAAGTTTACGTCATCGTGTTTGATCACAGTGCACACAGAAATCAGGACTACAGTTAATAGTATCTTTTCTTCTGCTTCTTACACAAAGCTGTCACATGACTTCAGAAGTAAGAACTACATTCTTACTTCTGTGTCTACATTCTGTGTCTTACTTCTGACACTACATGTGTCACATGGACCACCTTTAAAGTTTCACAGCCAGTTGTCACGGTTTGTTTTTCTTGTATAGAAAAGCAGCTTGAACATTTATTGTGTTCCACAGAAGAAACAAGTTTATAAGCAGGTTCTTTAAGACGGCACAGAGCACCCGTGTGCTGCCGTTTGGAAAGAGGACAAAAGATTAGCGGCGTTGCCATCTGATGATTGTGCTGGGGACATGGGTGTTTGGGGGAATAAAGGCTATTTCTGTATTTGTGTGGGTTGTTCATCTGTTGCCAAATAACCCTGAAGCCGCCATTATCCTCCCACCCGCTTTAATATAATACTCCTCAAAAGAAGGTTTCATTCTGTTTACATTCCCTTTTTAGCTGGTGTGTGTCTTTGTTTTTGTGTGTCTTTGTTTAGATGTGTGTGTCTTTGTTTGGGTTTTTCTTTTTGTCCTCACACATTTTTTGGGGCGATTAATGTGCTATTTAAACCAGATTTTGATTTCTTCTGAGGTTCAACATCATCTCCTCACTGCAGTCATTCACAGTCCCTCCTAAAAAAAACAAAAGTACTTTTTTTTAAAGTACCACACTGTGGCAGCTGTGACCTACTGGTTAGAGAGTCTGAGTTGTTAAGTGTGTCTCAGCCATGACTCGGTGTGTGTGATCACTCTGCCAGTGTGTGTCCATGACTCGGTGTGTGTGATCACTCTGCCGGTGTGTGTCCATGACTCGGTGTGTGTGATCACTCTGCCGGTGTGTGTCCATGACTCGGTGTGTGTGATCACTCTGCCGGTGTGTGTCCATGACTCGGTGTGTGTGATCACTCTGCCGGTGTGTGTTCATGACTCGGTGTGTTTATGACTGTCCAGAACTGCAGCTGTAATTGCAGACCACAGGCTGATACACACCAGTGGATTTGTTTGATTAGATAACCTGTGTTAATAAACGGCCCAGTTTTTCAAGTTTTAACTCTATAAATGTGAATGCTTATAGCTACATAATTTTGAGAGATGTCAGAAATATTAAGATTTAACCATGACCTCTGACCTGTATATAATGATGTGACTTTGATGTCCATGTTTCAGTGAGTCAGTGTTGCTGCAGCTGTCAATCAAATGACACTTACCTAGAGCAGACAGACATTATAAAGAAACTCAAAGTGTGTGTGTGTTAGAGAGAGAGGTTTCTTCTCTAACTCTGTGTGTGTTTGTTCAGAGCTGGAGGTGGCCAGGATGAGCACAGATGGAAATCTTCCAGATCTGAAGTTTCCGCAGACTGGAGGCCATGGCAACACCATCCACCTGTCAGCCAACACCCTCAAACAGCATGGAAGAAACGGTACGGTTGTGACAGACAGCAGTGGTGGGCGTGTGAATGTGAGGTGGTGGGATTACAGCAATGCTATGATGCATTTACCTCAACCAACACAAGGGCCTCGCTTCACACAAACAAACGCAGGGAGATGTACACAGTTCATATATATTCAGTTAAAAGCAAATGTATCAGGCGGTCAAAACATTCTGCATTACACAATAACCAAATCTGTTTAGCAGAGCATGCACATGTAAAGCTAATGGAAGCAGTGGCCTTTCAATTTTGTTTTAGCTTTACAGAATGCTTAGTGACTGTAAGGCAGAAATACTAAAGTGTGATATCTCATATCTGATCTGAATGTCCTGCTGTAACACTGTGTGCTCATGAAACACTGATACAGACAGTTATACACACATCTGTGTTTCACCTCAGCACCCTTCACTTCATTTTCCTGCAGGTCTGTCGTTTGGCAGCACAAAATGAATTAATGACAGATTACAAAAAGTTGTTTCAAGGAACATTTTTGTTGTCTTTTACTGAGACCAGTGCAGATGTGTGGTGCAGTGCAGATGTGTGGTGAAGTGCAGMTGTGTGGTGCAGTGCACATGTGTAGTGCAGTGCAGATGTGTAGTGCAGTGCAGATGTGTAGTGCAGTGCAGATGTGTAGTGCAGTGCACTTAGTTTCATCCTTGCACCTGCAACAGTATCACTTAACTTCACACAGTAATAAAAGACTAACTTTTCCAGTTGGAAGATTCTTAATGTTTTTCTAATATATATTCTTTATATATTATATATTCTTTTTAAATATATTTGTTGGTGAGAAATAATGGTTTTCATGTTTTGGTGATCTGTTCCTTTACATGCTGAGCAGTAATCACAGTCACTTCACAGTCTTACACAAGCCTCTAGACTTAGTGTAAAATTGTGAAAAGTTTAAAAATTGTCTCAGGTTGCATCTGTAACCTGGTTCCCAGACATAAAAACAACTGTTTCCTGACTGAGAGGTCTTATAGATCCTTACAGCACTGACTGAACACAACAAGTAAAGCCTTTCCTGTTCCTGCGGCTTATGCAGTCTTGTGTCGGGTGCAAAATGACTTGAACAAAGCCAAGGACAAAATCCAGACAGGCAGGGTCTACAGAAAGAGCCTGTCAGCCCCCTAGCTTCTTGAGCGATGTCAGGGCTAAGAATAGAGCCACTTTGAGAGTCAAAACTTATCTAGGGCTGACTCTGGGGGCTCGCATGGAGCCCTTTATAACTACAGTACAGTCCCAAGAGATGTTTGGGGCAGTTGTGGCCTACTGACCCTCAGTTTTCAAATTTACATTTAGGCTTTTATTCAAAGTGACAACGTGAGGAAAACAAAGAAGCAGTACATTGTAAGATTACAATAAACATTAGCCATATGTAGATACAATTTTACCCAGAGTTACAGCATTTCAGTGTGTGATGTGATGCCTGTTATGAGAGAAAGGGATCTCGGGGAATGAGGTGGGAGAGTTCTTTTCATGAAAAAATGAGACAAGAAAATAACAAGCAGAAGTGTAGCCAACAGAGTCAGTACAGCGCTAATGACGCTTCAGTGAAGCCTTAAGTAAATGCTGCCGAGAATAACAAAGCATTATGGCTTATGTATTCATTACAAGAGTCCTATTTTATCAAAGCTCAAATGATTTCACTTCATTGCTTCTTCCTCTCGTATAATGACTGAAACAGGATATTGATCACATTATGACAATGTTTCTTTAAGAGGTGCCATGAGCCAAAGAAATGAAAAAACCTTTTTTGGTTACCTCTAAGAAACATACATTAAGGTCAGGGCACTGTTCAACCGCAGATAAATGTTTGTACCACTCTGGATTTTGTTAGCCTTACCTCATTAAAATAAAATCTCAGTTTCAGGTGTTGATCATTTGGGCTGGGCTAGTTGTTGTTTTGCTTTAGTTGGTTGGACAGCTGGTTTACTAGCCTGGTTTCGTTGGCTACCAAGGTTAGTTTGAGTCTGAGCAAAATAATCAGCTGTGACAAATATGAGCTGGTTAAGCTGGTTTGTTTTGCACCAGGGATACAAATCAAACCCAATGCATGTTTAGTTAAAGACAACATGACAACAGTGTTTGGGAGTAACCAAATAATGGTGATGCTAACTATTAACTCCTGTTAATAACTATATATCATGATAAAAATGTTGATTTAAATAATCAGCCTCTTTTGTTGTTTCACTTTTAGGTGAGATCCGGATGGCGTTTGTGCTGTACAAGCATCTGGGTTCATACCTGTCCACTGAAAACGCCAGCATGAAGTTCAGCTCTGAGACGCTGAACACAAACTACTCTGTGATCGTCAACTCGCCCATCATAACTGCAGCCATCAACAAAGACAGTAACAAAGTGTACCTGTCTGAGCCGGTCATATTCACCGTCAGACACATTCAGGTATGACGTCAGATACTGCCTGTTCAAAAGCGGTCTGCTTGTGTTGAGTGAGATTTGCTGAAAGATGTGAGTGAACACATTTGTGTTTGTGTATTACTCAATCTGTTGTGTGTCTGCCTTATTTAAAACACTAGACTCATTAAGTCATTAGGATAGTGCTCTATAAACTCAGCAGGGTGTGTCAGATTAGGGAAACATCTCATGAGCAGGAGGCCTTTAGGGATGCATTTGTAAAGCCTGGGATGCATAATTAGGTTGAAATAAAAAAAGTGCTCAATTAAATAGACAAGAAAAAGTGTGAATGTTTAATTGGCTGCCACCATCCTTTAGTGATGGAGAGCCGAATGAATGGTTGGTTTAACAATCTCATCACGGACGGTCCAGTCAAATAACCAGCATTTATTTCTGAAATATTTTTCTTCATCAAACGTTTGACTTCATCTCACACACACACAGCTGTGATTAGACAAAAGGCAACTGTTTTGTGTGTGTGGGGGGGGTGTTAGAAACCCGACACATAAAGAGGAACAGAAGGTGAATGGCAGGTCCACTTTGAATCCCCCACTGAACATATTTTATGACAAGAGGACGAGTTATTACACCCAACACATTACAGACATGTTGACATTCAGATGTTCTTCAGAAGTTCAGTCTATAAATGAATTCAGTCCATTTTAGATTTTTTTAAATCATCTCTAATATGTAATATTATCATGTTTATGGTTTATATCAGAAGTAAGTGATGGAGTATTAACAAAATACAGTGAAAATATTTGCAATGTAATATTTTGTAGTACATGAAACCTTGAATAATACTGTAAATATGTTGTCAGACGTTGGTTTAAATGGAAGAATACAGGAGAATAATATAATTAACATTGTAAGATGAATCTGTTTATTTGCCAAACAGATTGTTATTGGTGTGTGTGGGGCTGTGTTCTGTACACATCTAAATATTTGTTTGTGTGTTTTATGTGGACAAAGCATATTGCCTTAATGTGGGAATACATAATTGCATGAAAACAATGTTTGTGAGGCAGTAAACCTTTGCTAGGCTCCACAATCAGTGTTTTTAAGTGTTTTTAAATGTGTTCTGTAGAGTGTCCTGTCCTGAAAACACAGAAGATAAGAACATTGCAGTGTGACCTGACTGCTGTGTTGATATTTTTCTGATCTCTCTCTTCTCCATCCAGCAGTCAGAGAAGAACTTCAACCCCAACTGTTCGTTCTGGAGCTACTCTAAGCGGAGCATGACAGGGTTCTGGTCCACACAGGACTGTCGGCTGCTTGGAAACAACCGGACACACACCACCTGTTCCTGTACACACCTGACCAACTTTGCTGTGCTCATGGCTCATGTGGACGTGAAGGTAAAAGCAGTTTCCACCAACCTGCCTGAGATATAAACACACACAGTTATCTGTTATGCCCCAACATTTTAAAACCGGAATGGTGAAAACTCATTTCAATATCAGCAAGTTTTGTGGGATATTTTCAAATACCTATCACAAAAACAGACCAAAAAGTTTTACAAACTGAAATACCAAACAAAAAAATCCAAAACTCACTATATCTAAAATACACCAGTAAAGCTTTGGATACATTACTACAGAAGAAAACAAACAGTACTTACCCTCTAACAAGACCTCTCAGAGCACAAAATGGCTGCTGAAATAAAGATGTTGTGACTGACCAATCAGGTGACCAACCAGAAGTGTAGAAGACCAATCAGGAGACAACAGCAATCATCCTGCAGGAGACAAATGACACAGACCATCCCAACGTAACAAAGAGAAATAATAAAACAACCTGAGTTGTAACAGAACAGAAACATATGCAGTTTGTTGGACTTTATCCACTGTTGAGTACTGAGGTTTAGCAGAATGCTTAAAAATACAGTTGTTCTCTGGCAGTGCACTGGTTGAAACCTTAGAGAAAAGCACTTTTAATAAAGCTGTGAAGCTGTTTAAAGAATTTCCACCGCCACTGTGCTGGTGCCGGTGCTCAATCTACAACTGGTTCTGCATGCTTCGATCGAGCAATGACAGGTGCTCCACCGGCACCCTGAAGTTTCTGGCTTTAAAGTTGGAACCACACACACACGTCACAATGGTTATGGGCGGAGCTACCACAGCAACAACCCTGTTACAATGCATGTTAGCTGTTCTTGTAAATAACCAAAGATTCTACAGCGTTACATGAATGTAACCATGGTAACATTTTGCTAGAAACTTCTGTTCTGAGACCTGTGGAAAGGCGTACCACCACTGGCATGGCCCTGGTGTTTGAGAGCATAAGATCTGACCCTTCTTTCAAAGCCAAGCACACAGATGACAGAAGATTGTCTGTGTGTGCGCTGATAAACACACACAGGACATCTATCATTGTGTTCAGACCGATGGTGCTGAAGATAAACAAATATACTATTAAATACATACAAATATATTAAGAGCACATGGTGAGTCCTGTCAGGATGTGAAGAGACAAACAGCATAACCAAAAGATCACTCACTCAGCCTTTATCTGGTAAAGAAATGTGAGTGTTGAGGGAACAGAGGTGTGTTCTGGTGAGAAGGTGTGTGTGTGGAGAATTTCTTGGTTGAGTGTTTACTGATGCCTTCAGGCTGTGGGGGGATTAGGAGACATCAGCAGGTGGGTCTTTATCTCTCCAATCATTGCGGCTTGCCCACAGAGTGAGTTAATGCTATAAAAGAACACACAGTGTTAAGACTGCATTGTGACAGTTGGTTTGTTGTTTTTTACATGTGTGCTGATTTTGTGGAATAAACATGATGCATCTGAAATCGGATACATCTGACATTACATCATGTCTTATGTGATTATAAATTGTTGCCGTGCATTATTTTCAAACAATCATCCTTTAGTGCTGGTTATTTTATTTAGCATTTTTTTGTGTACAGTCTGATGTTTGTGTCTAACAGCCGCTATGGTGGAACACACAGTTGGTGTTTGTGTCGGGCAGCCTCAGCCAGGTGCATATTGTCTAAAAAATTTGTTTGCATTTTCTGTTCAGAACCAAAGTTCAGTTTCTCCCAGAGAGAGCAAACGAAAAATCAGAGCAGAAGAAGGATTGACACATAACAGAATAGAACAGAGTGAAAAATACAAAGGGAAATAGTGTAAATTTCAGAGGGAAAAGAACAGCCTGGCTGTGTGCTGTGGCCCATCAGAACAGCATCTGAGCACATGATTCAGTCATGAGGAGCAGATTGACAACAGGTGTTTTGATTGGGAAGTGAGAGAGGGTGCAGAAGGCCTCTGTTAGTCCCTGTTGGCTAAGAAGATCTTAGTCTTATAGATTCTGAGGTACGCTGAGTACCCAAGGATGAAGGCACACCCACATCAGATGTGAAAACAGCTTTTTTCCATGTCTGATGCTGCTTTCTGCCACGGAAACTCAACTGGTCGTAGCCACACCCAATGCTGACAGAGACACACCCATAAACACCAAAACAAAGCGTTTTCCCCACCCACTCAAGGCTAAAACATGTTTTCTTAAACCTCTCTTAATTTGGACACACCCTCATTAGCCTTACAGATTAGCCGTACATTTGTTTACAGACAGTAGATAAGTTTAACACTTACAGCCTTACTGATGGGTTTAATTGGCTACCAATTGTGGCACAGCAAGTTCAGATCTTCACAATTCTCTCACAAAACCACCACCAGCTCGGCACCATTCTAGCCTCACCAACTCATTCACATATACACTCCCTCCAGATGCCTACAGTCAGCAAACAAACATCATCTAGTTATACTGTCCTCCAAACAAACACAGTCACCTCACACCTTACATTCAGTTCCCCCGCTGGTGGAACGATCTTCCACATTCATCTTCAAAAACTACTAAAAACACCTCTTTCATGAACACCTAACACCAGTCTAACCCTCAGTTATTTAAACAATACTTAATGTTTTTCTGCCCTCTCCCAACAGGAATCCCTGAAACACTGAGAATTGTACTCTGGGAAAATAGTATCTATGTACAGCTGTGTATATTGTT
>JBAJNP010008989.1:0-19056 GCA_036877545.1 Yasuhikotakia modesta
ACTGAATTAACACACATCATTTTTACTCATGCATACAGTCTGATGTCTGATACTGAATAACCCACATCATTTGTTGCACGCAGCCCATCGCGTCGCGCTGACATTTAGCCGCCACGCGTCAAATCTTCACTCGCGATCTTACACATTTCGTAGCCTGATGCTTTTGCGTCTTTAGAAACTCGTGCATCCTGAACAAACTGCAGTAAAAAGTTGAGTTTGGTGGTAAACTTACCCAATGCCAAGAAGGGTTTGGTTTCCATGTCCGGTGGGTTAACTCATGCCAGCCGGCGCGCGCGTCCTGTGCGCGGGTATAGAGTTGTAAAGCTGTCGCAATGGTGTCAGATTTGGACTTTGTAGGGTTTCTTCCGTTTGTTGTCGCCTGTCCTCGGCGGCGTCTCCAACTCTCCAGCGCGCACTACTGCGAAGGAGCAGTGACGCGCACTCCAACAGACGCGAGCACGCGCGCGTTCACCGCGTTAACCCCTCATGCGCCGCGGTGCGTGCGCCTCCAACGCACGCGCATAAGTTAACCAAAGAGTCTTTAACGCGTAAATGAATTACCAGTCTGTTAATGCGCATGACGTTTAGTTGGTGAAGACTTCAGTAAAGTCTCCAGTAGTGTGTGTGTGTCCAATGACCCTGCATGCGTTAAACTGGATTCCTAAAGGACACAAAACTGTGTCTCTGTACAGGTCTGATGTTTGACTGACCGCTCCAGAGTCCTTCAACAACAACACTCTTTAAAACGTCTCAATCATCCCTCGCATCTGCCTGCCAGACCTGCCTATTTATGCCATCTTTGGCCCTGCTTGATCTCTGACCTTCTGCATATAAATCTCCAAAGTGTGCTGGGGGTCTCTCGGGGTCTTCATGTGTGAGTGTTTATAGTGAAACATCTCTATTGGTTTCTTCACGTTTGAATGATGCTTCCACGACTCCGGGGGGGACATCGCCGTGACGACCTCCGAGGCATCAGTGAGCTCTCAGAGGTGGTGATAAATTAAACACAGCCTGAGGAAAGAAGAGCAAAAACTGGACTTTATTTCCAGGGTCAAATTCCTCACTTACATGGGTCAGAGTGCTTCTAAAGACACCTGAGGGTGACAGAAAAAAACAGATTACATTTAATCATATTTCAGCAAAAACCTAAGATACCAGGCTGAGATACAAGACTGTCACAGAACTCAAATGTACAGCTTGGGTGGAGATGTAGAAGAGCGGGGAGGATGAGAATAAAGATGCTGAAACACCCACATCCATCTGAAATGAGATGAAAGGAAACGGGGTCTGTCAATCCCTCCCCTGTCCTGTCGTGAACTTCAACTCTCAACCTCGTCCTTTAAGACCGCTTATATATTATATATATATATGTTCTTATGATCTTATTTGGGTCGTTTAGGAATTTATGCAGTCAGAGGTTTTCTGAGGTGGAGAATAAATCAACAGATCAAAACTGTCTCTTACTCTCCTCAGCCTTTCTCTCAGGTCACACTGAGTTTCCAAAGTACCAAAACATTAAAATGTTGGAAGTTCTAGTAAAGTTTGAAATATTGCTAATTGACACAAACATTATACAGAAATAAACACACATGCATTAAAGCGCTGACATGTTGTGCATTGTGTACAACAACAAACTGCGTTTAACTGCGTGTGAGAATCTAAAGACTTTAAATCATTAACATTTTGAAACTTTGACCTGTTACTGTTTTATGTTCAGCTAATTCAAACACTTTAAACATTGTGCTGATGTATTTATACATGTTTGTTTAAGTAAATACATAAATAAAATACAATCATATACAATATAATCAGCATATAGAGGTTCATACATGATGCAAAAAACTAGATTTTCAGAAGTAACACATTAGTATGAATCACACATTACACAGAAACGTACATATGATATTTTCTGGCTACAGAATGTCTTCAGGGGTCAGTGAAGATGTGACATCACAGGTACACACAGAATATTACATCCTGATGTCACAGTTCACAGAACTGCATCATATATACAGTGAGATTGTCACAGTGGGACATCGTAGCCTGACATTAGTAGCTATATATCATATATGTCAAAAATGTTATTCTGAAGTTCTTAGTGGAGTTTTTTTAAAGCATCCATCCAGATTATAATTATGCACAGCATTGCTGTTTAGGGAACGTTAGCCAACGGTCTGAAAATGTTTCCTGTAAGATGGGCCCATTCTTTTAACAGTTTGTAACAGTGTGTGAAGAACTTGCAAATGCATGTGTGTGTGCCTATTTTCCAATTAAAATAAATTGGATAATGCTGTGAAGATGATGGACTATAGACTGAAATTACCTGTGGGTATGACTGCAGACTGATCCAAGGGTTACTGGAACGAATGGAAGCTGTTTGTTTAACGTTACCAGCGGCTGTAATTTCAGACCAGTCAGCTGTCTGGATTTCAGGAGGAAACCAGTTTAATTGGCTTCATGTGGGAATCTGCCTAAACAAAAAACATCTCATTTCATGTTAACAGAGTTTGCATATGTGTTCAATTAAACTGAGTATTATTTCTATCAAATCAAAGCTGCAATGTGTAACTTTTGTTATTCTAGCGCCATCTCTGTTTGCAACAAAGAATTACAAATGTTCTGTTTACCACACAGATTTCATGCAAATTCAGTTGTTACCTGAACTTGGAAAATGCGCTTGTGTGTCCTGCAAAAAAACAGAACAGAATTAAGTGCTACTCAGAAGAGGAGTGAAACTGGATTTGCAGTGTATTAAGTGTGTACGCTGCCTGTGTTTGTCACAGCCGTGGAAGTTAAGGGCCCTGAGATTTTTCTCTCATCCTCAGATGATGATTTGTTTGTTATGATACTCTGCCAAAGCTGAACAGCCTGAGAGTAATAATTACCATCAGAGGGAGAAACATAAGAAGTCTTGTGTCTTTTTGCAGCATCTCCTCTCACAACAGACAATAACTGGATCTGGTCCAGCGCTGGTTTGGATCGCTGCCCCGTCACAACCTCTGACAACACACAGCGATGTAATTGTGTTTTGATTGGAACTGAAGCCCTCTGGGAATGTATTCAAAAGATTGTGTGCATTGTTTGTGAATCATAAATTATGCATACTTTACCTCTCCCCAAAACCAAACACAAATGCAAAAATATAAGCCGTTTGTTGAGAATTCAGACAACATTTTCAGGTCTGTTCTGAGTTTCATTAATTTACTTAAATAAAATTATAAATTTATATAATTTACTTTATATCAAGTCACAACGCAAGATCTGTTTGTAACAATTTAGATGTCACATATTAAGAATAACCAGATAATTCCTAGGACATTTTAATGTTGTTGTTATTTAACATTAAGGAAACGTTCTTACAACCTAAAGTTGATGTACGGGTCTGAGTCAGACTGGAGATTCATCTGGACACACAGCAAGAGTCCAGCCGCAGTCACACACTTCCCACTCGCATCCGATACACTTCAGTTCCTGGTCTGTCACCACAGACACACTTTCCTATTTACAGATTCAGTCACAGGCAGAGGTGACGGCTTCCTGGCGTGACATCACCTCACACAGTCACGGAGTCACTGAGGGGACAAACCGCTCATCTCTTGACTTCTTTACCTCCTGAACCCACCGAGATTTCATCATTTTCCCCCGATGCCGCCCGTGGAAGCCAGCTGTCATTCTCTTCCTCCTACTGCATAGGAAAGAGAGAAAATGTGAAAGACAGGAAGAACAGACAATGTTAAAAAACGGAAAACATTTTTGCATCTGTCTTCTAAATCAGCAGCTCTCTGTCTCTCTCTCATGGCTTCTCATGGTCTGAATCTACCTGTTGCAACAATTACTGTCTGTGTTCACCTGAGAAGTTCTGACATGAGTTTAATGTTTACTAAATTGATCCAAATATTCTTTTGAGGAATATAACGGATTTTCATTATAAAGTGAGTCAGAATTAAAGAGCATCACACAGAGATACAAACAGAAACTGTAACAGACCAAAATCTTTTGTGCCAGAAAACTCAACAGTGTTCATTTGTGCTCAGTCTCTCAGGCATAATCTCACAACAAACATGACATAAGATCTGCTTTCTACAAGATGTTCGGCTCTTGTGAAGGACTGTAGAGTAAAATCTCGGACATTTTCTTTCTCTCAGCAGCAGTAGATCAGAGTCGGGCACACAGACGTCATTTAAATCTGAAGCAGTCATGGGAAGCCACTAGAATAACCAAACAAAAAGGCTTCCTGACTTACAGCTGAACCCTCACCTTGTCATTCTGAGGGGCATCGAGACTAAACTTGAACCCCCCCAAACGAAGGGTCACCTCTGTTTCACCCTAAATTTGCCTCTGAGAGGAGCAGGAGTCTAAAACAGGTCCAGCTGTTGAGGACTGAGTTTAACATCATTACCTCCACAAACTTGAGAAGACCTTTGTGCTGAAACTGCTTCAGTTTATAATAAACTATATCATAATATACTGAAACAATCTTATTAAACTAGTCCATTTTTTCAGTCCAGTTTATTTCATCTTGGGATCAGCGGCTCTCATCAAGCACCATCTAATCTCACTTTGATCTCGCTGCTGAGACAGATTTCTGCCTCTGCATCTGATCCTTCAATCTGATAACCAGCGCTAACAGGGCCAGGAAACCCAATAAAATTTGCTTTATAGTTGCAGCCCGAGTCTCATCATCATCATTAGCGGGGCTGCTGTGTGTGATTTAATTACTACTGTTAGTGCAGGAGCGTTTTGATAACATTAAGCAAACTTTTAAAGAACGTTGTGTTCTGTAAACATTCACTGTTAGCTGTATGGCCACAAACCACAAAGACTTTTATAATTAATTCTATCATTTTTAGTTCAGTCTGTTTTCTGCTGCCAGTCAAGATGAACTTACGCTGCCCTGATGCTTAAAAAAACATCACAGAAGAATCGTTTAATTCTTATTCAACCCTCACATGTTACTGAATCACTGCAGACCCAGGAACAAGCAATAATTTATTTTAAACGTGATTTAAAAATCTTTAAATATAACTAAAAACAGTCACGTAATTCTAACAGCCAACCAAACAGAAATTATTTATGAGGCAAATGTTTCATGTAATGAAACACAAACGCATTATGTTCTCTAGTAAACCACATTATTGTCCAAACACTTCATCTGACAGGAC
Organism: Yasuhikotakia modesta; assembly: GCA_036877545.1. Lineage (NCBI taxonomy): Eukaryota > Metazoa > Chordata > Actinopteri > Cypriniformes > Botiidae > Yasuhikotakia > Yasuhikotakia modesta. Next base: position 5,163 of record JBAJNP010008989.1, read on the forward strand.
ACACTCCAACCAATTGTTTTTAAGACAAACACAAAGCTGACGTTATCCATTTCTCTCTCTAAACACAGCCTGAAATATTTCCTCCCAGTGAAACAAAGAGCTTTCTGTGCCAAAAGCAATATTCTCACGTGGAAGCTATACCTGTCCACTGACTCCTGTCTTATGCAGAAGACTGTAAGAGAGAAAATGATGGTTTTAAACTCTATTTAAAGTGTAAAAGCCACAGAAAATAAACCTTTAAAACCCACAAAAAATAAACCACACACACACACACACATACACACACACACACACACACACACACATAAATCTCATGCTCGTCGTCTGGTTTAGTGAGTTAGTTCTTGAGATGTGCTGAGAACATGCATGTAAAGACATAAAAAATGAAACTTTTAAAAGTTTGAAGTGTGTTTAATGTGTTTACATGTTTTCATGCATTAAATCTGTCAACTTACTCCCATGAATGCAAATATGTCCATTTTTGTTTTGTGCAGCTTCTTAACATTCGTGTCACATTATTAATACATTTGCATTAATGCCTGATGTTTTTCTTTCCTTAAGTTTAACTGCAGATGTTTCTATTTACTGCGCCGCACGTCATTAATTACGTAACACGTTACGTCACATCCAGCCTGAAACAGGAAGTAAACAAATCGACACGTGCCGTCAGCGTCAAACGCTCAAACTGGTTCATTTCTCCATCTAGTGGACAATGACGAAATAAAGACACTAGTTTTGTTTTAACATCTTCTCTGCGTCACAGTTCTTACAGACATTATCTGATGCTGTTCACTGCAATGCCCATAATACCCAATACATTAAACTTGACTGTGAGATCATTTGTTTTTTAACACATTGCAAAATGATGCAGCTAAATGTGTGAACAGCAAAACTGACTCCTTCATAGTTTAACTACAATATTAAAGCACTAATGCATGGATGCCATTACCATGCATAATGGGAATCGTCCCAAATAGTGTGAATGTTTCCCCAAAACAACATATCGGCTACACGACAGTTTTGTTTCAGTTAAAGAAAATTTGCCATGACACTATCTGTCAAAAACCACATTTCAGTTCTTAAAGCAGTTTAAAAATAATACTTTTAACCCATTTATTGCGGTAATAGTGACTGCAGCATCTTCTGATACTGTGGTTGTTATATTCCGGCTCTGTGATGAAATGCTGCGTTTGTTGTCCAGGTGGCGCAATAGTTTGCGGTGATTTGTCTCGTCTGGTGATACAGGGAGGAGTTTCAACGACAGGTTCCCTTTGATAGCGACATTAAACGTTTAACCTCGTTGTGCTCCGTCTCCTCGCATCAGACTCCAGTTCAGTGAAACGTAAGTTTGATGCATTTTGCGTTAAACCTCAATTGCAACAAATAAACCGAGATATTAGACGTTTCTGATACAAATGCAGCTGCTGTAACCTGCTACTTTCCACGTAAGCGTCTCTGCAGGATAATATAAGTTCAGCTTGAGGTTGCATTTAGGTTACATTTCTGTTGCATTGGATGTTTTTATGGGACAGGCTGAAACTGCAGACATGCGCTGTAATGCATGTGTAAAAACTGATGGTTTTGTGTTTGGCTTTGAGACTTGTGCTCTTCAAACGGAACCATATAAGGAGATTGTGGATTCCTGAATCCCAGGATGCGGAATTTCAGGATTATTGGAAAAGAACCGATCATCATAATATTGATGTTTTCATTGATTCGTTTAGTGGTTCATCATGATGCGTTGTTTTTAAACAGGTGGATTTACATCACATGAACACAATACTAAGGAATATAAATATAAAGCTTTATGATAAATTGTGTTTAATAGCCCATCGTTTATCATCTGTTGCTATAGAAACGTACTTCACTCCACCAAATATTGACTTTGTGGTGAAGATGTTAAAGATAAACAGGAAGTTCTGAACACCCAGGAAGGATGAAAGTTTCAGATGATAAAGGTGTTAAACAGACTGCAGCAGCATTTAACTTCATCATTTGTTTCAAGCTTGTTTCTCACATTTAGCACTAGAATAACTAGACCGTTATGTCAAGATGAGAAGACTTGAAAACGTTTTACACAGTCAAATCCTTATTCAAAGGATTGAATTATTCAAAGGATTGAATAAGGGCCAATAAGCAAGTGTCACGTGACCTTGGCTATTTATAGTGCCATGTGGGTCTGCAAACTGGCCACCAATTAGATTCATGCACAAGATGCTGAGTTCAGATACAGCACACAGTATACAGCTCCTTGTTTTGCTGTATCTGAACGGAGCATAAACGTCACACCCGTATAACAGAAATAAGTTATAGAGTTCAGTCATCTGCTTAAAAACTGTTTTATAATTATCCTTTCTGTCAAATAGATGCAATGCCTTATGTAAATATTGACAGTGTTAATATTGTCCTGCTCTTAATAAATAAATATCCCTCCTTAAAGATGCATTCCAGTTTTTCTCTCTCTGGAATGTCGGTCGGTTGTGGACGACGTCTCATTTCTGACTGACTCATGCCTGAAAAATCCCAAGCTGTGTCCCACCCCACAAGCGTTCGCCCCCTCAGAGACGCAGGGCTGCACATGAGAGGCTGTGTGAACGCTTGGCCCTGTTCTGTAACAGCATTAGTCACGGCTGTTCCTCTTCCTGCATCCAGTCCAATTGTCCTTCAGTTCAGAGGGAAAATCGCAGCCACTGGATATTTTTATAGTTTACAGTTCACTGCAAAAATAATTCTCTCCTCTCTCTCTCCTTCTCTCCGGACAGCATGGTGTATCACCCTGAGTTTGAGAAAGCAGGAAAGGAACCTGGGCTGCAGGTGTGGAGGGTGGAGAAGTTTGATTTGGTTCCTGTTCCGGAGAACCTGTATGGAGGGTTCTACACAGGTGACGCTTATGTGGTTCTCAACACCATCAAACAACGCTCAGGAAACTTACAGTACGACCTCCACTTCTGGCTGGGTAAGAGCAGAAGAGGATTTGTGAAACTTTTATAAACAAACCAGAACGTTTCATTAGGGTGACATCATGAGAGCATCTTTCATGTCAAACGTATCAGTTACGTTTCTTTAACGTTCTCTCCTCACTGACAGGTGATCAGTGCACACAGGATGAGAGTGGAGCAGCTGCCATTTTCACAGTGCAGATGGACGATTATCTGGACGGAAAACCCATTCAGTACCGGGAGGTCCAGGGCTTTGAGTCTAAAGCTTTCTCAGGCTACTTTAAAAAAGGGCTTCAGTACATGGTGAGAGATTCAGTCAAATGTGGATTCCTGTGAAAGCAGCAAATGACAGAAGGAAATGTGATGTTTTACAGAAATGTGCACCTTGTATTTCTTCAGAAAGGTGGAATTGCTTCTGGGTTCAAGCATGTGGTCACCAATGAGGTCATCATGCAGCGTGTGCTACACGTCAAAGGTCGGCGTGTTGTAAGGGCAACAGAAGTGCCAGTCAGCTGGGACAGCTTTAACCAGGGAGACTGCTTCATCTTGGACTTGGGCAATGTGAGTATCTTACAGCATGAGGAGAATGAGATGAGAAGAACATCTACAAACTAACTGTGTTTCACAGGAGATCTATCAGTGGTGCGGTTCAAAGAGCAACCGTTTCGAGAAGCTGAAAGCCACTCAGCTTGCAAAGACCATTCGTGACAACGAGCGCAGCGGACGCGCCCGTGTGTACGTTTGTGATGAAGGAATGGAACGAGAGAAGATGTTGGAGGTGAATAAACACCATAAACCACAATGATAATGATATAATGAAAAAGAAGATAATATGTTTCTGGACCACCATATTGTCCTCCAAAAGTCATGATGTTTTTATCTGATGGCAGGTTCTTGGAGAAAAACCAGACCTGCCTGAAGGAGCGTCTGATGACATCAAAGCTGATGCCTCCAACAGGAAGATGGCCAAACTCTACAAAGTAGCTTCTGGATCACAATGTCAGTATAGCCTGTGGCTTCATCTACAGTCGCTCACCAGTTAAAATGTCCGTTTCTAGGTCTCGGATGCTACTGGAGATATGGCGATTGCCTTGGTAGCTGCTGAGAACCCCTTCTCTCAGAGCGCACTGGAGTCAAGAGACTGTTTCATCCTGGACCACGGCTCAGATGGCAAGATCTTTGTTTGGAAAGGTAGGCATTTACTAAATGTTCTACCACAAAAAATGCATCCTTCAAAGATGGATCTGTCATTTACCAATGTTCCTCTCACAGGCAAAGACGCCAATGTGGAGGAACGAAAAGCGGCCATGAAGGCAGCAGATGAGTTCATTAAGAAGATGGGTTACCCCAAACACACGCAGGTGCAGATCCTCCCGGAGACGGGCGAGACTCCTCTGTTCAAGCAGTTCTTTAAAAACTGGCGTGATGTGGACCAGACGGAGGGCTTGGGCGTCGCTTATGTCTCCAACAGCATCGCTAAGATTGAGAAGGTGCCTTTTGATGCCTCCACCCTGCATGACTCTCCGGCCATGGCAGCTCAACACGGCATGATCGACGACGGCAGTGGAGAGAAACAGGTCAGTAATATATTAACTTATAGTAGATCTTTGGCTATAAAGTGTGGGATGTCATTATGGTGTCATCAGTGTGGAAGAGTGTCCAGGTTCCTAAGCAGTTTTTGTAGGTAACTAATGGAGGTTCATTTTTGACAGACGTTACTGACCTGCATTTAAGGATGTTGTTTGTTTATCATTTCGATGCACTTCAGATTTGGCGTATTGAGGGTGCAGACAAGGTACCAGTTGACCCCGCCTCCTACGGCCAGTTCTACGGTGGAGACAGTTACATAATACTGTACAGTTATCGCCATGGTGGCAGACAGGGACACATCATCTACATCTGGTACGGTTGAGCTGTCAGCTCTGTACTGTATGCGTCTGAGACGCACATTTCTCATTGAAGAAATGAATTGGTGTGTGGTGTGTGTAACAGGCAGGGTAAGGACTCATCGCAGGATGAAATCGGAGCGTCGGCCGTCTTGGGTGCCCAACTGGACGATGAGCTTGGAGGCGGCCCAGTGCAGGTAATATAAACGCTGAACTTCTGTGGCACTGAAGTTTCTTTCAGCCACCAGCGTGTCAAAACATCTGCTGCTTCTGTGAATCATCTCAGCCTGTGTTCAACATCTGTTAAACCAACTTCCTCCTCTGTGTTTTCTTCCTGTCTTTATTCACATCCTACATCCTCCTGCATGTGGCTGGTGGACACGCACACACGCATACACACACACACACACACACACACGCATACACACACACACACACGCATACACACACACACACACACACAGTTTACCAGCATTCAGACCGAATGCAGTGATGAGGATCTTATTAGACTGTGTGTGTGTGTTTGGAAGTAAGCATGTGAACATTAATGTTTCACACAAACCTTCATTTCATTCAGTGTTTTTGCATGTTGATGTTCATCAAAAGATTTGATGGAACCTGTTACTTAAAAACCAAATGCATCTCTAGTTTGTGATCATGCACAACGTACTAAACCTTAACATGTGCAGCTCATTTCTGTTGCAGTGTCTGTTATCACACAACAGCGTAAGAATATCAGTTTACAACAGTTAAAGTTCCAGAGAAATAGAGATGAAATATTAGATAACATTCCAGTGGATACAATCATAATTCAGCCGGGGATAAACCCACTGTCATCATTCCAGCCGCAAAGGTTGATGGGAATGTTGGCTAAGCCCAATGCTTCCACAGTAAACTCAACACCGCCACCTTGTGGAACTGTTAACAGTGTTTCATCTCATTGTGTTTGTGCCACACATCTGTGGCAACTTTATATCCAGCACTACAGTTTGTTGATGTTGTACTTTAAGTATTAAATTAATTTAAAGGAAAATACAGAGGAGTGTGATTGGACGCCCCCTCTGACATCATCAACAAAAGCTGCAGTCTGAAACTTTCACATCCCTGTTTAAAACTGTTTCTGTTGGGAAATCTGACAGCTGAGATTATAACTCATCATTATAGTCGTGTTTAACTGAAATTGGGTAGCAGCTCAGTAAGTGATTTTAACAAGTTTAATGTGTCTCATCTCTGCTGTGTGTTTCAGGTGCGGGTGGTGCAGGGCAAGGAACCAGCTCACCTGATGAGTCTGTTCGGTGGGCAGCCCATGGTGGTCCACAAGGGCGGCACCTCCAGGGAAGGAGGTCAGACGGCTCCGGCCGAGACGCGGCTGTTCCAAGTGCGCTCCTGCTCTGCGGGACACACGCGAGCCGTGGAGGTCATTATTTAACATCCTCCAAACACACCGTGTGGTTTATTTACTCTGGTGATCTGAGCTGTCCTTCACCTGCAGGTCGATGCCGTGGCCTCCAGCCTCAACTCCAACGACGTCTTTATCCTGGTGTCTCCTGACGCTCAGTTTACGTGGGTGGGACGTGGAGCCAGCGATACGGAGAAACGCGGAGCACAGCAGCTGTGTGACCTCCTCGGAGTTTCAACCTCCACGCTGAATGAAGGAGGAGAAAACGGTAACTTTCCAAACCCGTTTAACATTTTTAAACTATCTGAGGTCACAGTTTATCTGATGCGTGTGTTGGGTTCCTGCAGACAGTTTCTGGAATGTTCTGGGAGGAAAGACGGAGTATCGCACGTCTTCCAGGCTGAAGGACAGGATGAACGCTCACCCGCCACGACTGTTCGCCTGCTCCAACAAAACCGGCCGCTTCATTGTGAGTAAAATGCTGACATTCGTCACATATATACATGTGTGTGATGCTGTGTTTCGCTGAGCTCTGAGTTTACGGTTGATGTTTGATGCAGATTGAGGAGGTACCAGGAGAGATGACACAGGAAGATCTGGCCACTGATGATGTCATGATTCTCGACACCTGGGACCAGGTACCGACTCCTGCCAGCATCACACACACCTGTAAACAGATGGATCATCAATAAGCAGCAGTTTCATGAGTTGTTTTATTACAGGTGTTTGTTTGGGTCGGTAATGAGGCTCATGAGGAGGAAAAGACTGAAGCCATGACCTCAGGTGAGACACAACACAAATACAGACTAATACAGTACATGTAAACAGGACTAGTTAACAAATACTGATATGAAAGTAAACCATCAGTTATACAGTTTGATTACAGAAACATTTTAGCTTTACAAACCAGTTGAAAAAAAAGTTTTAAAACAAACAACTTTGTTTTTGATGAATCTCTTTTCAGCTGTCCGGTACATCGAAACAGACCCGGCCAGCCGTGACCCGCGGACCCCCATCGTGAAGATCAAACAGGGCTTTGAGCCGCCCACCTTCACGGGCTGGTTTCTGGGCTGGGAGCACGATTACTGGAGCAGCGACCCTCTGGAGCGAGCCATGGCTGAGCTGGAGCTGTGACCTGTCACCCCTTACTGCCTTATGCTAGTCAGAAACCAAAACTGGTCCTGGATCAGTGTTAGAGGGAACTTCAATAAAGCACCTTACAGCCCTCAGCTTCAGTCAGCTTGTTGCTTTTCTGTTTAAATGTTTACTTACACCTGCACTAGTGTTAGCAGTTCATACAACCAGCCACACATTATTTTCTGCATTTGTGCTGAATTACACACCAGAAAAATAAACAATGTGTTAAGCAGTATTTCATTGTGAGCGTCATGCAGTGATTTGCACCTACCAGCAGAGGACGCTGTGAACCCTGGAAATTCTGCCATCATCATGTCATTTCAGAGTTTAAATCCATTAGATTCAGGACTTTCTGTATTAAAGACTGAGGAAGATTTTCAGTCAGTTTTTATTTCTGTTATCAGCAGCAACAATCCTGTTATTGTTCATATGTGATTTATTAGGTTTAACCAATAGGTTTGTATTGGACTTGCTTTTGCACCTTTGAGTCCTGCCTGATGTCTATTTAAACTCATTGTATAATGACATAATTGGTATCATATGGGCAGGTTAACTGGGTACCAGTCAGTGGATCAGAACCGCACACATGCAATAGCTGACTTGAAGTTAGTGTTTTATAAACGCCGCTGCTTTGCCTGTAGAAAACAAACTTCTGTTTCATCAAGTACAATAATAAACAAGAAACACAAAAAGAGTGTTTAAAGAGTGATTTATTACAGTCTTAGTAACAGCACTGAGAATGAACTGAACGCTTTAAAGAAAAACTGTTTCTGTAACTTTAAACCTCGAAATATTAAACATTATGTTCTTCTAAACAGCAGGACAGAAAATGTTACGAAACATTTAATGTTACAACGTAATAGTGAGTCAGAAAAACAGGACATTAAACATCAGCGATTAATTTATCAGTTTAAACAGAATAGATTTATACATTCACATATTTATGATAGACTTATGATATAAAGAACAATATCTGAACAATGTCTGTCTATCCACCTGATATCTGAAGCTTTGAACACTCATCACAAACACAAACACCAGTTCTGTGTTCATGTTACACACTGAATCCCGACTGAATGAATTCTGATGAAACACCCAGAATGTTGAAATAGAAAATCTTTAGATTATTCATACAATTATAATAGAATTTGCATATGATGTCATAAGAAATTGATGTACAAACTCTATAGAAAATAATAGTGTATGATGTAAACCTTTAAATATTGATTCAGCAATCTAAACGAAAATGGCTTAAGGCTTCATATGAATAAAACCGTTAACATGAACTGTTAGGCACAGTTTATATTAACGCTAACATCCCTGTAGATGGTGACTGTTCTGATATATTAATGAACTGACTGGGTTTTACACGTGTGACACACATATAAATCGTTCTTATAAATGATTAACCAAAAGGTTTGAATCGCTGTAATTTATTAAGGCTGTTTAACTCTGAATCTAAATTTTAAGCATAAACAACAAATGATCAAAACATGATTTAGATTCATTAACACAGAGTCTGAAATTTAAAAGGTGGATTTTTTTGTTGTTGTTTAGATGCTGAAAAAGTTCTTTCACCATCTAGAAAATGATTTGGAATTAGACTCAGTTTTGGTGTGAAACTTTTTGACGCTGGATTGAGTGTGAATGCGGTGTTTAAAAAACCGACACCACTATTTAAAAAATGCCTTTGTTTTGTAGTTTAAGCGTATCAGTGTATTTGAGGAATGATAAATTAATGATAAACGCATGCAGGGATAACTACAGCAAGCTGACATCAACTCCATCGGTCTGCACAAAATCTGACCTTTTGAGAGACTGGGTGATGTCACCATTTTACTTACGCTTTATAAGCTTAAAAAATACAATGAAATAAAAAAAACTTTTGTTAAAACGTCTCCTTATGACTTTTCTTCATTATTTTGCATTATTTAAGTAGCATTTTAAATCACAGAATTCAGCTGAATGCATGATCTGCGTGTTTGTGTGGGTGTGTTATGTTTGCTGCATGGTTGCATCGCATGAGCGTGTGGCTGCGCTCTCAGTGTTTCAGGAAGGACTGCATCATGTCAATGGGCAGCGGGAAGATGATGGTGGAGTTTTTCTCGGCTGCGATGGTATTGAGGGTCTGCAGGTAGCGGAGCTGCAATGCAGACGGAGACTCTGCGATCACCAGAGACGCTTCCTTCAGCGCCCGCGATGCGTTCATCTCGCCTTCCGCTGCGATCACCTGCACACAGCACAAAGATGTTATTAAAAAATAATTTCAAACAAGCAATATCAGTAATACAATATGTATAAAAAAAGGGTGCTAACAGATAAACTTTCAAAAAAAAAAAACCTTAACAGAAACATTCCTGATCAAACAACCTGTTAGCTGGAACTTGTTAGCTAACCTCAAATGCAACATAGGTAGACCACACACACACACACACACACACACACACACACAACCCGTCTACAGAAAACAGCTTTAGAAATGACAGATTGTGCTCTGAGCTGTTAGTCAGAGACGTGGTGCAATGAATTCTGGGATAGTAACTGAAACCTAAAAAACAAAAAATCTATTTACTTTTGGATCAACTGTTCCTTTAACTCTGTCAGATGTGTAAATGTATGTGGCTTTGTGTCTGTGAGCAGCTGTTCAGAAACGCTACTTTAGTTACCAGAAGAAAACATGCAGCATCTAAACTTAACAACTAAAAGCTATTTGTGCACTAAAATTAAACTCATTTCATTCCCATGGTCTTGTAAGACGTTTTAAAGGGGTCACTTATGTGACACACACAGCCTGGAAACGCATGAGATCAATTCTGGGATAAAACAGCAGGAAAAGAGGAAAGGTGCGTCAACTGTCTGTTTCGTCTCAGTATTACAGCAAATCGAGTTTTTCCCTGGTGTCGGCACAGAGCGGTTTAACATACAGCCCTAGTGAAGATGCTAAATACTGTAATCATACATTCATTTATGATCTAAAATCTTGTTTATCATGTTTATTATTATCTGACTGTATCTGTGTATATGTGCAAAATGAGAGAAGTGCATTTAATGTCCACAAACAGTGCTGTGTTCTGATTGGCTAAGCAGCCGTTTGCATCACCTTAGCTCTGGCCTCTCTGGCTGCTTCTGCTTCGGCTGCCATGGCTCTCTGGAGCTGCAGCGGCAGTTTAACGTCTTTAATCTCCACACGCTCCACTTTAATGCCCCAGTCATCTGTGGCTTCATCCAGCGTCGACTGAGAAACACAGTCAAGAGTCTTTACACATGAACATGAAGTTAAAGTGTAAAAACATAGTGATGTTTGCGCTCTGCACCTGCATGCTGTGGGCGATCTCCTCTCGGTCTGACAGGATCTCAGACAGGTTCTTGGTGCCCAGAACGTTCCTCAGGGTGGTTTGGGCCAGCAGACGAGTGGCAGCATCTGCGTTCGTGATGTTAGCGACGGCCAATGTGGCGTTCTGCACGCGGTAATACACCACACCATCCACACTCACCGTCACAGAGTCCTTCGTCAACACCTGAGAGACAATATCAGCTCAACACAACTCAACACAACTCATGAAGCTCATCATACATTATTATGTGGTGTGTGATCTCACCTCCTGAGGCGGAATATCAAAGGTGATTGTGCGCATATCCACATTAATAAAGCTGTCAGTGCAGGGCAAGATGAAGAACAGACCTGTGACAGGACATGCATACAACACACACACACACACAACAAGAGATTAAGACACGTGACATAATAACACATCCACTATGAGCTCCACCACTCATCAGATCAAATCAAGAGCTCTGATTTCATTGGACACTTGGCAGCCAATCAGATTCCACTCTGACTGCCAGCAGGACATTTATTATGTTTGACTGTATTCAAACATAATAAATGATGCCAGAGACATCTGCTCTCTCTGTCAGACACGACAACATGAAACTTTTCATTTCACACACCTACAAACTGTGTTTTCATACAACTACTAACTTACACCCTGCTTAATGTCTACAGTAAATGTCATTGCAGTAGATGACAAAACAGAGTAAATAGCACTTATTTCAGACACTAAACAATTCACAACAAGATACAAATGATGAATTGGCAGATAAACTATTTCAAATTCAGACAAAAAGTCCTGAGTGAAGAATAAAACAAGCAGTGACAAGAAAACAGCCAACAAGCAGTTTGGAAATGTGACCAGCAAGACAAGCAGGTTTGTTTGTGCGTGTTTGTGTGTGTGTGTGTTTGTTTGTGTGTGTGTGTGTGTGTCTGTTTGTGTGTGTGTGTGTGTGTGTGTGTGTGTGTGTTGACCTTTCAATGGTAGTTAATGCGTTTCATTTATAATCCTGCGTTTTCTAAACAACACTGGGAGATTTTCCATGAGAGCCAGTTAACAGGGGATGCTCTCAGAACATTGGCTTACTCAATGGAAATATTTTAGAAACGTTCATTCAACCAAATTTTTTATCTGGGGACGTGTTAGGCCTGTTTCACACAGAACAAGTGTTTGCATTTCATGTAAATGTGCTGGATAAACGACTTTCACGTTTCTGTTTATCGCGCTGCGTGACGAGTCAGATTACATGTATATGATATTTACACATGTTGTGTGTGATCCGGCCCTCAGTTCACTCACAGGCTGTGGAAAATTCCAGTCACTGTTAAATCCACACACAGCAGTGGGGGAGACCTCATTTACATTGTTTTACTCTACCTCAGACACAAGGCATGAACCCACTTTCAGGCTTAAACTATAAATAAAAATGATGATTAACAGATGCTACCTTCATTCCTGACACAGTTTAGTCACACACTCACAAACACTCTGGACAGCTACATAAAGCCCTTCCTCTGAAAACAGTAAAATCACAAACTAAGCAAGTGTTTGGTTCTGGTGTATCTGCAACCTCTGCTACCCGCTGGACTAGTATGATGCTGCAAAAATTGGTTTATTGGGGTCAGAGAAATGCAAACAGATCTCTTCTGTTCTTTTACTCGCACTGTTTTGTTTTTTCTCTTCTGAGAAACAGGCCTTGTGGTGGCAGCCACAGAGCAAAAAGTATCACATTCAACCACATACACTCAACAAAAACACTGATCTCAGCCGACAGCAGAACAGATTCGATTTACAAACATCTAATGAACCAAATGATGTAAAACACATTTTTTACCTGGTCCTTTGGCTCCACCTCTTAAAATGCGTCCCAGACGAAAGATTATTGCTCGTTCGTACTCCTTCACTATCTGAGAATAGAAGTATTTTACTCACAGAGAGAATTAAACTAAACACTACAGGAGCAGACAGGGTTATAAAGGAACATGTTTGCATAGTAACCTTTATCATGCCTTTATTATCTTTAAAAGAATGAAGATAATGAGGCTTCAAACATGTGTAACAGCTGTATGTGACGTTACTGTGACGTGTAGCTTCTGATTAAAAACTTACTGTTGTGAATCAGATCAAAATAATGAGATTATGTTGAACATCACAAAGTACCTTAATGCACATCCATATGGAGAGAGGCAGAGTCAACAGCGTAAGCAGAACTGAGAACAGAACCAGGATCCATCCACAAAAACCGATGTCACTGTCTGTGTTCTCCAGAGCTGCAGATAAGCATACATGCATAAATCTGCATGTCATCGCAATAAAACAGTCCCACATAATGTAAACCACCAAACTCATGGCAAGCAGAATCTTTAATGCCAAAACTCGTCGCATGAGCTGCATGAGCTGCATGAGCTGCATGCATTACAGCAACATAAAGCAACGTAAATCAAACAATCTCTTCAGAGTCATTCTGTCCACATTAAGGAAATCAAATCACAGCAAATGGAAGATGCCCTTTAATTTAACAAAAGGTCACAAACAAATAAAACTGGTTTTCAGATTTCCTACCTTTGCTCTCATCAATCGTGTGGCACCATTGATCTACAGAGAAACGCAGCTGTATGAAGCTATGGTCCTACAGAACACACAACTTCTCACAGCGCTGGCTAACGTTCTCTCAATGTTATCAAACACGTTGGTGCAGCAATGTTACCAGAACTTTACCAGATTCTACAGCAAAAACATGTCAAGATTTGTGCTTGAGCACGTCAAAATGTCAAAGATTTAACTAATGTTCTTATAACAAGTAATAATGTTAGTACAGTATATAAAACCCACAGCATTTAACACAACGTTTTTCTTACTCAACCGAAATGTTGCTTTCAACATAAACATGTCAGCTGAGGAGACGCTAAAGATCTGAGCTAATAATGACTGGAACATTGTGTTTTTGCAGACGCAATACATTTAGAAAATTACATTAGTGATGCTTTCCTGGAGAGACATGACTGTGTGCCAAAGATACAATAACTGATTAGTACTGTAACTACTGTAATCTTGAGTACAGTATGATTACATCATCCCTCTCTCTTTCATCACCAGTCACATGACCTATAATCTCCTAATAATCTTTATCATGTATTGTGACAGATTGTAATGTAGACATGATCTGACATTTTGTTTGTATAAATGTTATGCAAAAATAAC
>JBAJNP010008990.1:0-15410 GCA_036877545.1 Yasuhikotakia modesta
TTAAACTTTGGAATTTCCATCTGAATTGCTTTTGAGGACTGCTACTTTTCCTGGGATACACGTTTCTAGATGAACTTGGCTTTATTCTTCCAACATTTTAACATCTACAGTGCATAGATGAACCAAGGACTTGTGTGGTAACACTGGACTTTAATGGTGTATGGACATTTAAAATGTGTCTTTCTCAAATGTGATGGCTCCTTTGGGAGATATGTTTAAGACTTTTGTGGTGTTTCAATGTTGTGTTGGTGTGTTGCATGTTTTATGGGAAAGGAAAATATAGTAATTTTGGTGGTGACTGATCCCTCCTCATTAATTGTGTGACATTCTGAGAATGGTCTTTGTTACAATGTCAGAAAATTTTCTGAAAATTAAAATCCCCATCAATATGAAAAAGTAGAAATATACAAGCATGCATATTAAAAAAAATGTCCGCTTGCTACTAAACACCAGTTGTATTTTAAAAAATTAATGTTACAAATATCATGAAGCAGCCTGGACCCTGGTAAATTTGGCTTTTTCCCTGGAAATCAAATCTATGAAATGTCATTGTAACCAGTTGAGCTACATATTTGGGTTTGGAACAACACTGCTAATAATCTTGCATTCCCTCTAAAATATTGGTCAAACATCAACAACAGATGTTAATACAGTAACATAACAGTCATCCTGCAAGTTGGAAGCAAACAATCAGTACTTTATTCTGAAGATGCATTACTATTTCTTGTAATGCGCCAGGAATATGGTTTAGCAGATGGCTGTCAAGGTTTGCAGTGACATTTGTGAATATTTATAAAATACTCCTCTACCCATAATTCTACAGGTCTGGGCCTTATTTTGATGTATGATGTCTGGGTAACACCTGTAGGACAAAGTGCTCCCTACAAAGGATTTTTGTGGATGCAGCCAAGTCTGAGGTTTGTCTTCCTGGCTCCAGTGTAGTTGGTTAGGGAAACAGACATGTGCTTGACCCTCCAGCATATACTGTAGCCCTTGGGCACTTGACTTTTGGCACTCATGGGTTCTTCCCAATCGACAGCCACAAATCTTAAAGGTATCAAGATGTAATGCTTGTTGTGTTTGTTTTAAATACTTGTAAAATGAAATTAAACCGAACCTTTTTACTTTCTCGGTATTTTTCCTGTTCTAAAGGCCATTTACACCAATAGCAACAACTATTAAGCTAACTGTAACAATAACTATATTAGTATCCCCACCAATAGCAAAAACTGTGTTTATTGTAAGATTAGCAGGAGCAGGGCATGACGTTACAAAGAGCTGATATTCATTTGGTGTTTAAGAACAGTTCATATGCAATTATTTGCTGCTGTTGTGACGTTATTGTGCATATGTTTATAAAATGTAACTATAAGTGTGGCTTAGGAGTACAGTTTTATGCACATTATAACATCAACATAATATATAACATATAACACAACTTATGTATGAAGAATTGTTTAATCAAGTTAACATTACCAAAACACACCGCACACACTTCACCTCAGCAGCATGTGAGAAGCTCTTTAGCCCTAGAAGAGCAACTTAATTGTTTACATCTTAAATTGTAATGGCTCTCCTTTTGCAGCAACTTTTCTCCCAGTTGACATTGTTTTTAGTCCCTTCCCCTAAAACACATGGATGCATTTTGGTAATGGACACTTTTTATTAGCCAATAATCAATTCCTGATAAAATCAAGTTCATTGTACCAGATCCTGAACCACTAGGCAACCTTCAAAAGTAAAACATACAACATCAGTGTTATTTTTCAAATGTTCATAAATGATACGGACAGGAGTACAATGACCTCCACAAAGCATGTTTACTGTTCATAACCATACACAGATGTGGCCCTAGTCTTTAAGAGGGAAAAGTTTCGTCCTAGCTAAGCTCTAGCAAAACATTTTTTACATCAGTCATATATTGCTTCAGCCATCTTCAAAACGTTAGAAACTTCACCAGCTATTGTTTAATCTTTTGTGCAGGATGAGTCATGGCAAGCTAGCAAAAAAGTTACTGGGAAACAAACAAAAATACAAAATGTTTAAGATACATGGCTTTATACAACGTTTTATCTGCTTATGCGTTTCTGTAGATTCTATGGATCCAAGGTTAAAGATGTTTTAGATGTTTTTAAAATGCATTTAAGAGGCTTTATTTAGTTTCTTTTATTTTCTTTATGTTCTATCTAATGAAAGTATTTAAAGTGGACTACGGTCTACTGTCTTGTGGCTTGTCCACGCATTACATTGTTAGCTACACCCCCATTACTTCATTTTAATCATGCCCTTCACCTGCTGTTTCCTCATAATCTCCCCATTAAAGTTTCCTTTGTTTTGTATTTTTTGTGTAACATAATTTTTGCTTTGTCAAACTTCCTGACTGCTTCTGTCCTACCCTGTCTTGTCCAGTCCTAGTTCCTTGTTATAGACTTGTCTAGTCCTAGTCAAGTATAGTTTTATATAAAACATCTTATTTTTTGTATTTTTTGCTTTGTGATACAGTACAAATAAGTAATAACTAATTTGACTTTGAATAGATTAGAATAAGTTGAAAACTAGTTTGGATAACCCTTTAATAGTCTTAAAAAGTCTGTCCTTTATCATTAAATATATATTTCTCTCAAATAATGTTTACATAACAGCTTTTTCAACTACAAAAAGGAAATTATTTATGCATTTTGGCCATTCGTTTACATGACAAATGCATTTTGGGGGCCCAAAAAACAAATTTTTTTGTTTTTAAAAACAATACTATTATTATGTCAGTGGAAATTACAAAAACGCACATTTGTTAAACAGTCAAAAGACTCTGAGAACATCTTAGAATAGGAAAGAAAAATATCTTAAAAGAATTTGGTGCAGGTTCCTGATCTTGTCACAACCCATTAGGAGTGAAAGCTCAAGTACAAACCCATTTGAAACTGCTGCCTGCCATAACAATGGTCTCTTCCCGACAAACCCAGTATTGAGTGTTCTTGCTCATATTTTGGTACATGCTGTGCAGTCATATCATGTGAGGCCACAGTGAAAAAACTACAAATTTCCTCTTTTATTAGCAGCCTAAATTGCTTTAAATGAGGATATAGTACTGCCCCTCTGTGCTGTGTAATGTCTTGTCCATCCGACACAAATGAGATATTCTTTAAGCCGCATTAACCAGCTGCACTGAGTCTTTCTGGATTAAATGTCCAGCACCGGCTGAAACGTTCCTGGATTCTTTCATACTGTTGTCTAGTTTTCTTCCTCTTGTTTTTCTCTTTTTGTACAGCTTAATTCTCCACTACCTCATTGAAGAAAAATGC
The DNA here is from genome assembly GCA_036877545.1 of Yasuhikotakia modesta. Classification (NCBI taxonomy): domain Eukaryota; kingdom Metazoa; phylum Chordata; class Actinopteri; order Cypriniformes; family Botiidae; genus Yasuhikotakia; species Yasuhikotakia modesta. The sequence goes on from JBAJNP010008990.1 coordinate 3,303, forward strand.
TGCTTACACTTATTTCCCACAAAACATGTCTAACTGCACAGAGTTAATCAGCAAACTATCACTTACTAAAGTAAAATTAACGCACAACCTCGAGTGTCTTATTGCTTTTACCAACTGCAGTATAGTAAATGACTATTTAATGTTAAATTATTTATTATTGATAATAATTAGGAGTGTGTGGTTAAAACGGTTTCACATTACATAACAGTTGAGATGAATGGAAAACAGCTATTATAAAACTGATAGTTCCAGTGCCAAATTCTGATTGGATAAGTCACATTTCACTAAAGCCAAAAAAAGTTAACACAAAGCCAGTTTCCCAACTCAATTTCAATTCCACTGACTTTGACTATGCTTAACATTGCGTATTAAGTTCCCCTAAGCATTTTTCACATATGGAAATAATTTAAAGGTGTGTGTTTATTTTATGAACACAGCTCATCTGATCAGAATTTAGAGTGGGAACATTTTTTACTATTCTTTTAATACAGTATTTTGCCCTCACAAAGACATTTGTAGCCTACACCATAGTGGGATGTCTTTCAAGAGTATTTGACATTTCCATCATACTGGACTCATTTTCAAGAGGTATAATAACATAAAAGCAGCATGGTTTAAATGATGTTAAGTGCCAACTTGAGCTCTGCTATTTCTCCCCTGCCGAATTAACCACGGTATAAAAACATGCATTAGCACAACTTGCCACATCAAAGGATCATTTTAGCTTCAGCAGATCTCAGGAGAGATCTCAGAAAAAAAAGAAAAAGAAACAAGGAAGGGCAGTTCTCTAAAACAAAAACCCTGGATTCGGGGAAAAAACAAGGGGCTTCTAGCCCTGTGTGGTCCGTCAACGTGAGCCTATGAGCTGTCTGGGGCCCTGGCTTGCAACACACCCTGGGTTTAAAAAGAAGGGACTGAAGGTTTGTAGAGACACTCCTTCGCAGTGTTGAGGTGTGCTGAGGTTGCTCCTTCTCTCTGTGGCTCAGGATGTGTTTGGTTTATCACCGGGCCCCTGGCATGCTACTCCTGTTGGCCCTCCTCCTTTTCAGCAGAAACTGTAGCCTAGAGGCCATGGGTAAGGACACAGCACTCTTATTGTCTGAATTCCCAATATTAGTGCTTTGTGGGCAGGCAGGTAATATCCTGTATTTTGCATGTAGGTTGACACTGGGTGTAAGGGACTTTGACAAAAAAACAATATTTTTGTCCTGATGAATGTTGAAGAGTTTTGTCTCACATTCATTTGTTAAAAGGGTGTGTTGTGGCTGCTTGCCTGTTAGTTTGGGGCTGTTAGGTCTTGTCGGGGCAGGTTTGCGGTTGAGCTGCTACCTCATGCCTCTTTTTAAAGGAGATACAACCCCAGTCTAGTGCTATTTTTGAGAGAGAGAAGTTGTTTATATTGTGATGTTTGTCTTGGTCAATAGAGGAATGGGAAAAAGAACCTTCATATTGGAATGAACAGGCCAGGAGGACACTGGAGGCTGCCCTTACGTTGTCACGTCGGGCACACCGTGCCAAAAACATCATACTCTTCCTTGGTGATGGTAAGTTACAGTCTGGAATGGAAAATTGTCAGTCTGGAAAATTGTACCTCTTTGTTGCACAGTTTCTTAAAGATTAAGAATCTTCATGAGATATTTGGGTTTGAATTACAATCAACCTGCCATAATATTTTACTGTTATTCTATTTTAACCATACAATTATGTATATGTACCATTCACCGACATCAGAATTTTTACAAAGTTTATAATACTTAATTCTGATTGGTCAATTATGACATTATGCAATCAAACAATTTATTGAGACTTTCTTACACACCTGTGCTAATTCAATGTTTCATGTAGTACTCTGTGCTTCTTTTTAGTCAAATCAAAAAGTATGTATCAAGTATTATTATGTAGAAAATACAGAATTAATCACTATTTCAGGGTATTTTTTACCTATTACCTAAACACCTGTTACCTTACATTACTGCATAGTTCATAAAGGGTTTTGGATTTGGATCAAATTATGACATTACGTCACTATGTCATTCAGGGATGGGTGTGTCTACGGTTTCTGCTGCTCGTATTCTGCGAGGTCAAATGAGGGGTAAATCAGGGGAGGAGACTGTTTTGGCCATGGACACGTTTCCATACCTCGCCCTGTCCAAGGTCTGAAGCTTTAAATTTCCCATATTGGTGTCAAAGAGTGTGTCATAAAAATGTGATCTAATCAAAAATATTATCATATTATTGTTTTGTTGTTCATTTTATTGTTGATTTCCAAGGAGTACAACTATTACTAACAACCAACAATCACATGAAAAAAAAGTAAGCACTTGTTAAGCTACATGAAAGCAGCAATAACCTAATTATATAGTAATTTAAAGAAAAAGTTAAATAAACAAGATGTTTATTGTGGGAAAATGTTTTTTACTGATTATTATGCAAAGATAAAAAAAATTTATTTAAAAGATAAGTGAATGTTTTTATGTTTTTTAAGAGGATTTTAATCCCTAAAAGTCCATAGGGCGAAATGTTCTTGTATAGTAGTGGAAGAAACACATATGCTGGGCTTTGCTTATTCTGAGATTGCAGTTTCAATTTGCATTTAAAGATTTGTTTGGTTGGTTGTTTGTCTTTTACTGTATCTAATGTTCCCCAGTAAGTATAAACAATAGTTAATATAAGTTCACAAAGTTAATATAAGTTACTTAAAAATTTATTCAGAATATATACTGCAAAAAGTAACTATAAACAAAGAATTTTTTTACCTGTGGTCATTATGTCTACAGTTAATAAAGTTAGGTGATGTGTTTCCAAATAGACATACAGTGTTGACAAACAAGTGGCGGACAGTGCTAGCACCGCTACAGCGTATCACTGTGGTGTTAAGACCAATGCTAAAACGGTGGGGTTGAGTGCTAAAGCAGTGGCCTATGAGTGTAACACCACTTTTGGCAATGAAGTTTTTTCTGTACTACATCGGGCCAAAGCACAAGGTATGTTCCACAAAGCATCTCTTATCTTTTATGTTGTTATTGTATTTGAGTAGCACTGCTTACTGTTGGCAAACTAAGCTAAGTTGGTACTCTATTATACACTAAAATATGTAGGACACATATTAAGATTATTTAAATTAATACTAAGTACTAGACTTTTTGTCAACAACTTGCCAAAAGTATTCAGTTAAAAAACAAAAATCAACCTTTTTTTACACAATACAGCTGTAAAGATTACTACACATTAAGTAAACATAATAAACAATTATTTCTTGAAAATATATAATGCACACTGATTTCTGTGAGGGTAAAGGTAAGAAAATAAAATAAACAGTTTGTACAGTATGAAAAGCATTAAATCTATGGAAAGTCCCCACAAAGCATAGAAACCTAATGTGTGTGTATATATCCAGGAAAGTCTGTTGGCATTGTGACCACAACCCGAGTCCAGCATGCATCACCTGCTGCAGCCTATGCCCACTCAGTGAGCCGCAGCTGGTACAGCGATGCAGATATGCCCTCCAGTGCCCGTCGACAGGGCTGCACAGATATTGCCACACAGCTTGTGACCAACACTGACATTGATGTGAGCCATTTAATGCCTAGCACATGACAAATCAACAATATGTTTATGAAGCTTTAAAACACTATTTAAAAGTTTATTTAAACTATGTCTCTGTGTAGGTTATTCTTGGAGGTGGGCGTATGTACATGACACCCAAGGGCAGCCCTGATCCAGAATACCCCTCTTCATCCTCCCGAAAAGGAGATCGCAAGGACAAAAAGAACCTTATTGAAATCTGGCTTAATGCTCGTAAGGTATTTTTAACTCCAGTTACTACACTGCGCATATTTACACTCTCATTAATTCTTATACTTGTATTATATGTTTATTAAATGTTTCTTTGATATGTTTTTAGGAGAGGAATGCACAGTATGTTTGGAACAAAGAGCAATTTAATGCAGTGAATGTTAAAACAACAGACTGTCTGATGGGTAATGTTACAAAGATGAGAATGAACCATCTTACTATGATTTTTGTGTGTGTGTAATAGTAATAGTCTGTCCAAAAACTTTGGACAAAATTATGTTGTCATTTGTCAATTTATTGTATTTTTAATGAAAACCTAAAATTCTGAACACTTGAACACAGAAATAAAACATCTGCCAAATTTATTTAGCCAGTTTTAAACCAAGTAACATTTTAAAAATCTTAGGTCATTTAAAGATACATGGACTACCATAAAGCTACTGACATTTCATTTCCATTTAAAGACTTAGTGTAAATGTATGTTTTGAGTTTTTATGTAAATCATGATAATTAATGCACATTTGTTTATTTAGGTCTTTTTGAACCAAAGGACATGAGATTTGAGGTCTTTAGGAATCGCACCCGTGATCCCTCCATTGTGGACATGACTGAGAAAGCCATTCAGATCCTCAGCAAAAACCCCAAAGGTTTTTTTCTCTTTGTGGAAGATAAGTATTTGTCATTTTCTTTAGTGTTACTGTACATAATCAAATCAGAATTTGCACAGTGAGACATATCTGTTATTTTAAGTGGTAGAATTGATCATGGGCATCATGATGGGGTTGCCAAGCTTGCATTAACTGAGACAGTGATGTTTGACCGGGCGATTCAAAGAGCATCAGAGCTGACCAGTGAAGCGGACACCCTTACTGTTGTCACTGCAGACCACTCCCATGTCTTCACATTTGGAGGAAATACACCCAGAGGAAACCCTATTTTTGGTACATCCCGAGCAACTTCCTGTCATATCAATTCTATTGAAATAATTGTTACAATGGAATAGCATACTAGACATACAAACTTGTGTCAGTTGATTTTTAGATATGTTAGAATGATTGATGAATAATGAATGGAATTTTTCAGTTATATTGCAGCCATTTGCTAATATTATTAAAGTTAATTTTTTCCTCAATGTGCACACAGCACCCCATATTGACAGAAACACAATTGTTGACATTTTTGCATTTTGATTTATTAAAGAAAAACTAAAATATCACATGGTCCTAAGTATTCAGACCTCAGTATTTAGTAGAAGCACCCTTTTGAGAAGGCACCCTGCAGCTAAACCCACCCATAGCATGATGCTACCACCACCATTCTTTACTGTTGGGACTGTATTGGACAGGTGATGAGCAGTGCCTGGTTTTCTCCACACATAGCGCTTAGAATTAAGGCCAAAATGTTCTACCTTGGTCTCATCAGACCAGAGAATCTTATTTCTCACCATCTTGGAGTTCTTCAGGTGTTTTTTTTAGCAAACTCCATGCAGGCTTCCGTATGTCTTGCACTAAGAAGAGGCTTCCGTTGGGCCACTCTACCATGAAGACTGGAAGAGGGCTGCAGTGATGGTTGACTTTCTACAACTTTCTCCCATCTCCCGAATGCATCTCTGGAGCTCAGCCACAGTGATCTTTGGGTTCTTCTTTACCTCTCTCACCAAGGCTCTTCTCCCCTGATAGCGCAGTTTGGCCAGACAGCCAGCTCTGGAGGTGTTCTGGTGGTGCTCTTAAGTGCAGCAGAAATTTTTTTTGTAACCTTGACCAGAAATGTGCCTTGCCACAATTCTGTCTCTGAGCTCTTCAGGCAGTTCCTTTGACCTTATGATTTTCATTTGCTCTGACATGCACTGTGAGCTGTAAGGTTTTATATAGACAGGTGTGTGGCTTTCCTAATCAAGTCCAACATATAATCAAACACAGCTGGACTCAAATGAAGGTGTAGAGCCACCTCAAAGATGATCAGAAGAAATGGACAGCACCTGAGTTAAACATATGAGTGTCACAGCAAAGGGTCTGAATACTTAGGATCATGTGAAAATTTCAACAATTCTGTGTTTTTCTGTCAATATGGGGTGCTGTGTGTACATTCATGAGGAAAAAAAAGAACTTGATGAAGAAAATGATTTTAGCAAATGGCTGCAATATAACAGAGTAAAACATTTAAGGGTGTCTGAATACTTTCCGTACCCACTGTGTTTTTGAGCATGAACTATGAGCATGAAAATGCCTTAAATATTAATTCATATTTGAATGTCTTAAAATATTACAACCAGAACACACTGCACAGAATTCAGAATCTAACAATGACATCCCTTTTTAATTTACTGTTTAAAGATACATTGTAAACAGCCCTTTTTTGAGCATTGTGTGTTTTTCAGGTCTGGCATCTAAAATGGGTGACGATAATCTCCCATTTACAAGTATCCTGTATGCTAATGGGCCAGGATATACTCATGTGAATGGAACAAGAGGAAATATATCAGCTGTTGACTATTGTAAGTGATACTTATAATTTTGTATTGTCTCTATATATTAGAGTTTTGCGAAACGTGTCTACCTTTAAATATTAGATATTGAGTTTGACTTTAAATAAATTGGCCACGCCCATCAGGATGCCATCAAATTAAATACAGTTATATATATTGCATTGCAGACATTGCTAACATTCTCTAATTTGTATTAAAACCCAGTTATATGTATTGTTGTCAGATGCTAATGTCCCTCTTTTCAATCTATAGTAGATGAAGAATACATGCAACAAGCTGCTGTTCCTTTAGAATCAGAAACACATGGAGGAGAAGATGTGGCAATCTATGCAAAAGGCCCAATGGCTCACCTCTTTCATGGAGTCAAAGAACAGAACTACGTGGCCCACGGCATTGCTTATGCAGCATGCCTGGAACCATATACTAAATGCCCACCACAGCCACACAGGAATGTGTCTGTGGGCTGTAACAACTCTCTTTCATGTCTTGTTCTCTCCCTAACTGCCATTTTTTGGCTTGTCATGAGATGACAGACTCAGTTAAATGAGTGATTGTGGCCGCAGACTTTTGGGGAATGTCAATTTTTAACTTAAATTCATTCTAAATTTGGCCTGCAGCTTCCTGTTTTGTAGAACATGGCACTAGCAGAACAAACATCATGGGTTCGAGTCACTGGGAAACCAAAAAACGATCAGAAAAGTTTGCTTGCAATGCGCTCCAGACAAAAGTGTCTAATGCACAATGCAAATAGTTTACAATAGTGGTTTGTAGAGCTTTGTGTAGAAATGTATATTATATTTATCATAAATGTATTTTTTAATTTGATATTTTTGTATACATTGTATATTGGATCAATTTTTTTAAATCGCGTGATGTTACATTTCAGTCGTGAGACCAATAAACTTCTTATAAAAAACATGTTATCAGTGTTATCAGACTTCTGATTAGATTTCTAACATGTAGTTGTGTCATTCAGTACTGTACAAAAGGATTAGAATATGCTTAGTCTACAAAATGCATCTGAGTTGTTGAAAGTTGCATAACTCCAGCTGGGGCAGAATGTTTTTATCATGTCAGTAGTACTGTTAGATAATATTTAAACAATGTTTTTGTTTGGCATCAAGTCCTAAGGGTGCAAAGATTGCTTTTGTAATTGGTAAAAGTTTCCATTATGTTTATCTTCATACTGTTTGAATTGTAACTCCTGGAAATAATTCATTTTCCCAAAGTTATTACAAGCTTTTTGGAAGAACAAACCATTAATGAATTTAACAACTAAAAGGTCAAAATGGATGTAAGGCTGTCCCCCATTATCTTAGTAATAGTGTATTGACACAAAAACTGGTATGTGTCATCACAAATACGTCCAAAGAGTACATTCATAGTTGGTTTAATTGTCATCTGCTGTTGCTATGCAAATGCTGTTGCATTTTTGTTTTTCACCTTGTAAAATGGTTAGACTGCTTAGACTTTGGACGTTAAATTCCTTTAAGATGTACAGAATTGGATAATACCCATTATACCCATACAGTAAATCTGATGCAAGCATGCCAAATTGTACATGAGACCATATATCACTTTGTATGTCATCACAGGAATGTCCAAAGTGTACCTTCCAGAGATATAAAAAGTTAAATTTGAAATTTTTTCCCTATAAGGGTAGTTTTTATATATTATTTGACTCATGCCTGTCTGTCATTTTGAATTTTATTGAACACCCACTTTTTATTTGTAATATTTGTTAACAGCTATATTTGTTACTAATATCATTAAATACACCAGGGCCTCCCAATTCTGTTCAATACCCCAACAATTATATATTCTGGATGTCTAAAACTTAATATTAAGCTCCAATTTGTAATATTTGTGGAGTTACCCAATTCACAATGAAAAGTTTATACCAATGTTTTAACATTTGAGCTGTCAGGAGATGCAAAAATTATGAATTTCAGGATTATCTGAAATTATGTGTTCCTGTAGCTCTTAAGGTAGAGCATTGCACTAGCAGCACAAAGGTTGTGGGTTCAATCCCAGGGGAAAAAAGTACTGATAAAAGTACTTGTATTCCTCRAATTTACTGTAAGTCACGTTGAATAAAAGCATATGCCAAACAAATAAATGTAAATGTTAAATTATCTGACAAGATAATTAGTAGAACAGAATGTTTTGGTGCTTCTAGAAGCAAGATTGTAATTGCTGAAAAACAGCTTTTATCCAAAGCGACTTACGAAGTTGGGAAAACAATAGAAGCAATTAGAGCAAAAAACAACTAGGCAAAGTGCAATAATACTGGTCTCGATTAGCAAATCAAATGTAATTGAATGTAAGTCCATGGGTTAGGTTAGGTTAGCTATGAATATTTTTCTGCCTTTCATTTTGGTTCTTGATAGGTTCTTGGCCACACTTTATATTTTATGTTCAGGATCAGGTGATCAAAAGTATTGTTTGCAAAAGAGCTGCTGAAAACTACAATTGACCTTTGGTCTCTGGCAAGGATATAAAAAGACCTATAATCCTTCAGTTTCATAGGGCTGTCAGTTTTGTTCCATTCCTACCATGGCCACAAGTCAGACACTAAAGATTATTGGAATATTTTTTGTGTTTTGCTTTAATGGATGTTTCTCTGTTATTCCTGGTAAGTGTATTTCCAAAATGTGTTTTTTGTCAATAAAATACAATGAAACAAATACAATAAAAAACAAATGCTTTTCTTGAATTAAAAGAGGAGGAGACAAACCCAAACTTCTGGAATGTGAAGGGTAAGCAGGCTCTTCATACAGCTCTGTCCATGAAGCCCAACATGAACCGTGCTAATAATCTCATCCTCTTTCTTGGAGATGGTAAGTTAAAAATGCTGATTTAAAAGCTTTGAAAAGGTTCTAATATGACACATTTTCATTTTTTGCCAATCATTGCTTATTTGTTGCATGGACACTGTTTTAATCATTAGTTTTCTTTTTCTTTCTTCTTCCTTTAAATACCTTTATACTTTATCCTTGAGATATTTCCAATGTTACTATAATAAATAAATATAAATTGCATACTTATAATTTTTAAATTATTTATCAGTTAATTTTGTCTGCTCTATTAATTAATAAAATAATGAAAATGTTAAAAATATAGTAACATGTATTTCTATGTCACACAAATAAAATGAAAACATTACCCTAAAACAGCTTATCAGTAATTCATGAATTGGTAAAAAAAATAATGTACAATCTTTGGCTATCTGATGTACATTCAAAATAACAAATGTAAAGGTCATGTTTTAAAAAATATCTGTGCCTCTCATGTTGTTCTTGACATGTGATAAGGCATGGGCATCAGCACTGTGACCGCAGCCAGAATCATGAAGGGTCAGACGAATGGACAAACAGGAGAGGAAAGTACCCTGGCCATGGACACATTTCCTCATCTCGCTCTGTCAAAGGTGCAGTTCAGGTTATTACAGAAGAGTTCTGCTCATGACATAGGAGTTTGGCTCAGTGCTGTACAGTTAATTCCCACTGAATATACTCTTATCCTAAGTGTGTTATTTGTGGCTGTTTAGACCTACAATGTTGACCAGCAAATGCCTGACAGTGCAGCAACAGCCACAGCGTATCACTGTGGCGTGAAGGCAAACTACGGAACCCTGGGCCTCAGTGCTGCTGCACGTCGCAAAGATTGTAGCACCACTAAAGGCAACGAGGTCACATCAGTTCTTCACCGCGCAAAGATGGCAGGTAACAGCAAAGGAGACACAGAAAATACCAGCACAACAAATAAGTGCAATAATGGCAAGGTGCTGCAAATCTATTACTGGTTGAGTTTTTAATTTAAATCTTCTAGATTTTAGTAAAGATGAAATTTCAAGCATTTACAGCTTACAGATCTAAATGGTTAAAGGACGAGTTAAGGTTCATATCTTGTATGTGACAAAATGATAGGCTGTTGAAACCTATATAAATGGTATCTATGGATTTGAATGAATTCCTTATCTAGGTCTAAACCATTTGTTTTATTTTGTTCAGGGAAATCTGTTGGCATTGTAAGCACAACACGTGTACAACATGCATCACCTGCAGCCAGTTACTCTCACTCAGCTGATAGAGCGTGGTACAGTGATAAAGAGCTGACAGCTGGCGCAGTTGCCGGAGGATGCAGAGACATTGCATACCAACTGATCAATAACACCGATATAAATGTAAGAGCCTAACTGTTAAAGGTAGGGTAGATCCACCTGGTTTTACCTTTTGAGGATCAGACTTACATTGAGTTGGATGTGCAAATATTAGGAAAAGGGGTTCAAACTGTATTTGCCAAAGATTCACTAAAGAGCATCCATTTATTTTCTGCTGAGGCCTACCTAGACTTGAGGGTTTCTTTAAAAACATTACGGAAGAAGTGTTCCACGAGCAGGGGTATACAGTCCTGTGATTTCATTGTTGTAGGTTATTTTAGGTGGCGGGAGGCAGTACATGTTTCCAAAGAGTGTCAAAGATCCAGAATACTCCACCGTTAAAGGGAGCCGACTGGATAATAAAAACCTTGTTGAAGAATGGCTCGCAAAAAGAGAAGTAAGTCAAAAAGCTTTGGTATCACAAACGCAGTTTAATTCATTACAAATTGCTTTATTATTTTGGTATTTACATGAGGATAATTTCTTTTTTAAATAATCAGAAGTGAAGTTCAGCAAATCATCAAACTTCTCACTGGTGCCCTTTTCCTGTGCCATATGAGAAGCAGAATAAAAACATTTCCCCTTTGCTGCAGCTCTCAAATCTCATAAGATAAACCAACAAATCTTCATATGTCAGATTTAAATAGAACCATTTTGAGAGTATGAAAGGATTATTTTCAATAAATAACACCTCTAAAATTTTTGACTGTTTATGTAATGACTGGGAGAGAGGGAACCCAAGTCCCATGACTCTCTGTCTGCTCCCTCTACTTCCTCGTTGCTGACTTCCTGTTTGCTGGCTATATAACAGCATGCCAGCAAACAGTCTTTGTCTTGCCTTTCTGTGTTTGCATTCTTTGTGGTTTTTGTGCTCTTCGTGGTTTTCTGATATTCTTCATGGTTTTTGGATTGGCTTTTGGATTTTGATGTTTGCTGCCTGCCCTGACCTCCGCTTGTGTTTTTTGGATTATGGTTTTTGGATTGCCCCTCTGATTACCTGTCTGTTTGTGGATTATGCCTCGCATAAATTAAACCAAGAAAACCCTGCATCAGCACCCGTCATGGCCACCCCTCCAGGGTCAGCACCCGTCATGGCCGCCCCTCCAGGGTCAGCACCCGTCATGGCCGCCCATCCAGGGTCTCCTGTTGCTCCAGAGTCTAGCGCAGGTGCTCTCCCCGTGTCAAGCGCAGCTGCAGCCATCGCTGTAGTCCCCAAGTCCAGTCCAGCTCACGCTCTCCCCGAGTCCAGTCCAGCTCACGTTCCCCCCGAGTCCAGTCCAGCAGCTGCTCTCCCTGTGTCAAGTTCCGTTGTTCCTCCTGATATAACAGAATCGTACACTTTGGCTGAACTATTTCTAACACTCTGCCTTTACTTCAGAATGCCAGATATGTTTGGAACAAAGCTGGCTTTGATGCTGTCAAAGAGAAGGACACTGATTACTTGATGGGTAAGTCTTGTTCTCTTTTTGAGCCATTAGTTTCATCTATATCTAATACAAGTCATATAAGCAACTAGGATATACCTGTATATGAAGTGAAGTGAAAGTGAAGTGACGTTGCCCATAACCGAAATGTGACCTCTGCATTTAACCCATCCATGTGAGGAGTGAACACACACTGCAAGTCGTGAACACACACACCCGGAGCAGTGGGCAGCTATCCCTGC
>JBAJNP010008991.1:0-19051 GCA_036877545.1 Yasuhikotakia modesta
ACTGTGTTCAGTCACACGTTCTGCTGCTGTACGGTACAGAACTGTGTTCAGTCACACGTTCTGCTGCTGTACGGTACAGAACTGTGTTCAGTCACACGTTCTGTTGCTGTACGGTACAGAACTGTGTTCAGTCACACGTTCTGCTGCTGTACGGTACAGAACTGTGTTCAGTCACAGTAACACTGACGTGTTACAGGAAAACTGTTGACAGAAGTTAACGAAAAACACAGAGATCCTCACATGGCTTGTTAGTATAATGTTAGTTTTATTTTTATGCTTTTATTTATATGTTTTTATTTTTAATATTTTATCCCTTTCTTGTTTATTGATGTATTAATTGATAAGTGTGTTTGTTCAGTTGCTTTGTTCAGTTGCAAGTGTGCTTGTCTTCTCTGTATGATGAGATTTTATAGTGCTTTTACTGTAAAGAGATTCTGTAATGTCCTTTTAACACTTTTTATGACACATTAGAAGCCAGAGTTTGGTCTACAGATGGTTGATTGAGCTGTTTTCTGTTCATGACTGAATCTCACCGTCACAGAGGGAATATAGTGTAACAGAGAGATTGTAGAAAATACATTACCCTCAGAACTCATGTGGAAATGATAGCTATCAGAAAAACATGTAAAGATGACAGGCAATGTTTTACAAAAATCATCTGATCAGTGGTGGGACTGTCTGGAGTTTCTGTTCCTCTTTGTTTATGAGAAAAAACGTCTTCTGATACTCAGACCTGACTTGAAAAATCAGACTTGTCGTTTGAGGGGAACAAATACACCAAACAGATTTGGCAGCGTTTAAACAGCAGCTCCAGTCTGGCCTGCGGAAAATGTGTTTATTGCAGGTTGCTGTGAGCAGTAACAGGATTTGACAGATACTATATAAATGTTGGATATGGATTTGTGACACCCACCTCTGTGCTCTTCCACTTCAGATTGGATTCTGTAATTATGTGTAAGATCATAACATATTGTTGGTATCCAAAAGCTTGTGGCAGTGTAATATTGTCTAACTTACAGCGAAAAGCCATCAAATTTGGTCCATGTCTTGTTAATATTGAGTGTAAGTTTTAAAATCTATTTTACAGAAATAAAGCCTCAAACACCGTTAAATACAGTAAGAGAACAGAGCCATTAAATGAATGTGGACAGAATTCCAGCTCATGTTTCAGTTTGTGAATATTTAGGGGAAAAATGTTCCTACTGGCAAATGTGAGCTGTGTGATCACTAGTAGGAGATTCAGCTTTACTCAAAGTAGTTGAGATTATAAAGACCAGAATTATAAACATTGTGTTGTTTTGCTGTGACGTTGTTTATAGCCTGCAAACACTTCCAGCCTTCATCATGTTTCTCTAAAGTATCCAGTATCCCATGTTTTCACTGCTCAGAAGATATTTCATAAATGTTTGTGTGTCTAGTTAGGCTGATTCATTAAAGCTCATTAGATGTAATGAATCTTAGTGTCTTCACTCAATGTCTTTAGTCTTTGTGTCGGTCACACTGTCAGTTCTGAGTAACACAAATCTGAAAGTAAAAGTGACGTGTATTTGTCAGGTAAGGTTACCCATAACCGAAATGTGACCTCTGCAATTAACCCGTTTGTAGTGAGGAGCGAACACACAAACACACAAACACACACATATACACATACACACATACAAATACACACACACACACAGAAGTGTGCAGCTATCCCCACAGCGCCCGTGGAGAAATCAGGGGTTAGGTGTCTTGCTCAAGGGCACTTCAGTTGCTACCTGCTGGTGCTGGAATCAAACCAGCAACCCAAAGATTACAATCCTGACTGCCCCCTTTAATCTGTGATTGTGTCCAGTGATTCCAGCTGCTCTGCTCAGATTAAAAGTACATTTCTTTAATTCTTCTGCAAAATGATACAAATTGATCATTTGCTGTGTGATGACTCACTTCTTCCTCAGCACAATATGTTCCTGCATTAAACATCAATCTGTCGCTCTAAGCATCAGTTTTCTCCACTAACTCAGTGCTGTGTCCACCTGATGCTTTAAGCGGCCTTGAAATGCGTCCAGGGAGCACGAGCTGAATGCACAACCTTCATTTGTGATAATTGTCTCTGTACAGGCGGTTTTATAAAAGAAAAGAATAATGTGTTCTTTCATACAGTATTGCTGTACACTGGCCACTGGAATGATGACAGTGTGTGAGTGTCTTCAGTGTAAGTGTGGCAGTAACAGATGGAAAATCAGGGTTTCATCACATGAATCATCCACTGCAGTTACACCAAAAATCACAAAGTATGAGTGTGGAAGGAAAATGTTACGCCTCACAAGTTCTGTTCATTTTCACTGTACAAGAGACAAAAGCTTCACATATGCAAAAATCTCTGCTGCTCTTTTAAATATGAGAATGGAGAGTTTTAGCATGAGATGTGTGTGTACAGTCTGTGACAGTCTACAGGACATTACATTTAAACAGAGACCAAAAATAACAGTTCTGTCTCCATCTACTCACCCTCATCTCATTCAAGTTTTATATTTTAAAGGTTTTCTTATTTTAGTTAAATCTTATTTACTTCTATAAAGTAGATTTTCTGTTTTTGTTCTTTTACAGTGAGAGTGAATGTGAACATGCTGAAAATGGTGAGAGTTTTATTTTTGAGGTGTTAAAAAATGAGTAAAGGACAGAAATAAATGATGGATTATTCATTCAGATTTACAGATATTTGGGAGTCTTTACAAACACAGAGACTTTCAGGTGTTTTAATTTGCTGGTTTCATTATTTTAGTTAGAATGTCTGTCAGAAATGATGGTTGCAATTGAAACAAATAACTGCTATAAACTGTGCAGTATCTAGTATATATAAAATAGTATAAATCTATAAGCAGACATAAATAGTGATCATTTTCAGATGATGTGTGTGTGGTTACCTAAACTGTAAGCAGTTACTGTAACCGCAGTTCATGCAGCAAATGAGTCTGCAGGTCTGTGTGGCTGTTAACATGCAGTAGATGCAGAAAGATAGATGGTGTTTGTTGAAATATTGAATATGAAAATAATCCCTGAGGTGAGGAGCTGTTTTTATCTGATCTGTTTGTTGCTCTTTGCATTATTCATCGTGAGGGTAAACGTTTGATGCCTGCGATGTAAATGAAAATGTAGTGATGTATGTTAATGTGGCGGGTGTTTGCAGGCAGAGACAGTCTGTCAGAGACACGCTCATGTAAAATCCATTCTCTCATTTTTAAATGTTAAAAGGAAGTGTGTTGTAAGAACGCAGCAGTCAAAAGAGTGACGCAGCTCTAATATTGAGCTCTTACTCTGCCCTGTCGCTTCTTTTCAATAATTGTCTGTTATTAAGCAAAAGCCAAGTAAAAGCATTACCATGGAAACCAGCAGAAAGCTTTATTGAAAAACAGACCCTTTGTGGTGGTAGTTACTGGCCTTCAATGTTTTATTCAGGTTGAGGCTCGGGCGGTTTTGCATTAAGGCTCAGACTGTACATCACACATCTAAGGGTGACACAACACGGTACCATAACATTGGGTAACAAAAATTATTTATCCTATGGAAGTAAAAGAGGTACAGCTTTAACAAATGAAGCATTAAAATTTACTTATATACCATAAATTCACAACAGAAGTGATTTATTAACCCAACAGAATGGAAATGGAGCAATTGTTTTCTTATTTGGAAATGCATTGAGTGATGATTTTTTGTTAGAACCTCAGTGTTGTGCTGGATGGAGGTTTATATGAGCTTACTTTGTTTCTTTAACTGTGAGCAGAACAGATTTTAGGTGTTATTGCTGTTAACAGTATATGTTACTCAGGTATGTCACTGCTTCGTCGTCTCCACCTTAAACGACACCTTCACTAAACTTAACTAAACTATTTAAGTAATTTCTTGAATAGACAATCAAAGAGATTGTCTATTTTATTCATTTGTGGAAAAGGCATGAATAAATTATTTTCTCAGTATTAAAGCCCTTATGAACTCTGCTTTTTTATGCAGGATAAGTAAAGGGATAATATACAGTCAGCTGGTAATTATCTGAATATAACCTGACAGGGTGAACAGTACTTGTGTAACCTTGAAGCGTTATTTGTGATAATGACCAGCTAACTGTACCATATCCTGCTTATTAAATAGCTGCTCACCAAAGGAATACATAAATGAACATAAAATATTTATTGAAAATATTTTAATATGTGAGAAAAGGATACAGAGAGATATAGGAGGAACTAGCAGAGCTGTGTAAGATGACAGTTGTACAGTTTTGTGATTGTATATCTGTATAACAATAACATTGACCAATCACAAAGAAGTTTGCAGAGATCCATGTATTAACTGGAAATAATAGAAACAGGTTTATTATTAAAAGGATGTAAAGCATCAGTGATGAGTTACCCGTGGTCAGACATTTAAAGGAATGTTTGATGTGTTAAGCTTTAGATGACAGTTTCTTCCTCTTTTAGTTCATATTTAGAGCAGATAGAAACATCCAGTCATTTATTAACAGTTGTGGACGCTGGAATAAACAGTGACAGCGGAGGAAAAGATGGTGACATGTCTTTTAGATTTTCAGGGTGTGAAGTGAAGCTCATGTGGTTTCACCTGTGCTGAAGACTGACCCAATGACACTCCTGTGTGAAACACATTCATCTGTGGAATCAGTCTGTCATGTGTTTTCACACAGTCATCCGCTCTCATGACACACACATCCAGCAGACACTGTGTGATTTCACAGTTTAATCACCAAACAGTCACCATTTGACCTTAAACAGTAGCTGTTTGTAACGCCTGCCCTTCACATTGTTCTGTTGTATACTCTGATTGGCTGATGGCACAGGAAGTCCTACATCTATAAACTTCTGGAGTGTAGCATTAAGCGCAGTAGATGTTGAATAAATACACCCAAACCTTAAACATCTCCTGTAATTTATATGTTGCAAATGTTTGGTTTTTAGATGAGTGTCTGCTTGTAAATGGAGAGAGATAGTTTTGGGACACAGATGTTGTAGTTACAGCAATCTACCAGCAGGGGCTAACTGAAGCACGATATCTGTGCTTTGTTGATACATGACTATGTGCCATATCATAGTAGGATATAATATAATATGATCTCATCATCAGTGACTTATGGC
The DNA here is from genome assembly GCA_036877545.1 of Yasuhikotakia modesta. Classification (NCBI taxonomy): domain Eukaryota; kingdom Metazoa; phylum Chordata; class Actinopteri; order Cypriniformes; family Botiidae; genus Yasuhikotakia; species Yasuhikotakia modesta. The sequence goes on from JBAJNP010008991.1 coordinate 5,124, forward strand.
GACTGCAGCAGTAAAATGTGTAGATGACATGATACAATATTTTATCTATTTTGTTGTGCCTAAAAGTATATTTTGTTTATACAGTTTGATATGGTTTGTAGATTTGAATATTACCAACTATGACAAACTCAAGCATGAAAAGGAAAACAGATAAAGAGATAAATCAGTTATGCTGCTGTTTGTTTTGCTGATAAGTACACAGTTAATAAGACAGTGCAAATCCATTTCTGTTGGTACAACTAACACAAAACAACTGTCATGTGCTGTTTGCTTTTAATTATCATCCACAGAGCAGAGATTGTTTAGCATGTATATCTGAGAATAACAATCTCTCACTAACATGAGAAATTACACTAGAGTTCATGTATATTCAGAGATTCATCTGTGGCATGTGTGTCAGTTGTGCATTGAGCATTTCTACAACCCTGAGGAACATCTGCCCTGTGGTCGTGTCTGAACTCTCATATAATCATAAACTGCCACAGCCCTGTTTAATGCACAGCACTGTGTTCTGTTGGCATAGCTCTCTGTTAGCAATAAAACGTTTTGTCCTCAGTTAAAATGTTCAGCTGTGACTGAAGTTGTGGACAGCTTGTGTTCTTTATTTGAAATTCAGGTAGTGTCTGGATCCTGCACTAACCCAACAAAAGTAAAATCTCAGTCGCTTTTTGAAGGTTAAAGAAAATAAACAGGATTTGAAAAAATTAGCCAGATCCTCTTGAGTCCTGCAGGTACTACAAATTTCACCAAAGCACAAGAAGAGAATTTTAAGGGAGATGAAGATCCAGTTCAAAATTCACAGGATTTCCATCTGTTATCCTCGTAATAGCCTCCAAATGCTGCACACGTTTCAGACAGAAATATAGTGGGATTTTCTGCATCCGTGGTTTGGAAATATGAAACATGTCTGTAGCTGCAGTCCTCAGTGAATCTCAGGTCCAGCACTGAGACCAGCTTCCTGCCAGAGCAACAGTTAACTTGCACATGGCTTTAAGATCGAGTAAAAATTGACTTGAGTTTCACCAGGCTAACTAATGGATATTCTTTTTAGCCAAATGGGGACATGATGACCACTCAGCAGTGCTTATACAACCATCAACAGTTCCTGCGTCTGCCAAACAGCACATTAGTAAACAGAGTGCAGCACTCGTGCAATTTGTTCTTTATTTTTAATTGTGCCAAATTCACCCCAAGTAATTTTGGTAAATAACCTGCAAATTTGTGTCACAAACACTTTTGACTTATGAATTAAAGTCCAATGCCATCAAATGACCATTTATTTGAATGTATAGCTGATGATCCTTAATAATTCTTAAACTCATAAGAGCTGAAGTTTATCCCTCCAGTTTCATCTTGAGTCCTGCTTCTCTGGAGTTGATGCATCTGTATTTGCTGATCTGAATCTTCACACCAGACAGACACTAAACACTGTTTTGTAAACAGTAACGGTGGATGTGATGTATTGTGCCAGTACATCACAATAATTATTCTGTAGCGGTTCTTGTTTTGAAAACTCACTGTTGTTTGTGGTGTCTCAGTTTACTCTCTTTGTTTGTATGTTTCTCCGCATAATGAGCAAATGTAGATGAAGAGCATTTTACCATAACAACACATGGAACCATGGTCATCATTAATTAAAGGAGATGAGATTGGACAAGATTTATTTTTTAGTTGAGCTTTTTCAGCATTATTTTGTTTGGTTGGCTGCTAAAATGATATTTATGAGCACTAAAGCGAGCTGAGTTTAATTTATCTTGCATTCAGCTTTAATTTGATATAAAACTTCTCCTGTTAGAAATCTGCAGTGAAACTGAAGCCTGGTTGTTGTAATATCAAACTTACAAATGAGTAATTTTAAAACCCAGTGGTTCAGGAAAATCATTAAATCAGTGCTGACCAGCAGAGAGAGAGAGAGGAGTGATCACACAGTCACAGACTGACCCCAATTTCAGCTGTAAAAGAGCAACCGCACAGAGGGCCTGCAGGATTTAATTGGTCCATTCCGAGAGCCGGGGAATAGTGAGAGATAATGAACAGAGCTGCTGTACATCCAAACCTTTTCATAATGGAGAAAAATGGGGATATTGGATTATTACTGAGTTTGCTGGGAAGGCACCGGAATTCTGAAACTCGGGCCTGCCTCCGTTTCCAGTGAAAAGCTTTAGAAGTATTTGAGCTCAGCGCATCCAGAATATTCAAACGCTTAATCTCTGAGTGAGACACTGGCGTTCAGTGCGTCACTGAGCATCCGAAAGCACCATTCACTGCAATGAAAGAATGTTCTGCCTCATTCATTCAGAAGCAGTGATCAATACATGCTCATCATCAGTGAGTCATGACTGCAGCAGATGACGTCACACTCATATCTGAACTCAGAACTCATATGCACAACATCAATATATGTATATTATGAAATGTTTTATACATTTTAAACAGAAATATTTTAAAAACCTTGGAGTGAGTTTTTAGTGTGTCAGTAGGACATTTTAATATAGATTTCTAAACATTTTTGAAATTATGGAATATGGAATCATCAGGATTTGATCTGTGTAAGTCGTTCAATGACTCCTGTACATCTTCAGCCTTTACTTTTAAATGGTATAAGTTGTTGGTATAAGTCACATTCACATGGTTGTACCTGTAAGTCTGAGTTTAAATTGGACAATATAATGTGATTTGAGCTGGTTCAAAATAACAGGCTGTTTAAATAACAATAATAGGTTGTATGTTATGAAACAGTGTAGACACACACAGAGTCGTGCACTGCCCCTGTGGGGGCAATAACCTCAGTCAAATGTTATCTGCGGTTGTGGATGTGATGTGAGATCTTCTAATCGTGGATGTTGTGAGATTTCTTTTATTCACTGAATGATTGTGAGCAGGCAACACTTCTTAACTAACTCTAACTCTAACTGATGTTATCAGGTGTGTACAGTCCCATACATGCTCTGATGTCGGGTGTGTTTACACCCATGATGACGACTGAACATGAGGTCATTTCTATAAGTACCTGTATAATGTGCTTGTTTAACTGTGAAACGATGTGTGAAATGTTGAATTCGCACTCACTGAATGTTCTAAACAATCACAGGTTTTATCACAGTAGTACATCACAGTAGTACAATCACAGTAGTACATGTTTCTGAATCAACCTGAGCAGTTCTGGACCAATGACACTGCAGAATTAGGTTTAGGGTCAATGTTACGCTAAGGTCTGTCACTGGGTTAGAGACTTGTGTATTATTTTTGCAGATTTTCCAGCTGATTTTAGAGAAGTTATGAGGTGCATTATGGGTAGGGTTTAGGTTGAGACTATGATTTTTTTATCTTGTAAAACAACTTGAAGCAGGTTAGAGGAGTGTGTGTATACCAAGTGTGCGGTATAAGCACACAGTGTATTGATAGCTTGAGACATAGAGACAGTAGATCAGATTTTGGAGAAGTTATTAGTTCTGGGATTCTCTGTTTATTCTGCCCTGTGACTGTTTACACAGTGTGAAGCATAAAATCAGGTCATAGCTTCTATCTTCATGCTCCATCACACTTTGTGTAGTTCATGCAGAAGAGCAGGTGAATGTAAAGACATTCCAGCAGCTGTAGCTATAATAGCCCCTGTGGGTGCTGTTCCTCTGTCTGCTTCCCGGCTGGTGCTGATCTTGCGACTGCAAGCTTTTAAATGAGGTGTCCAAGTGGTTTTAGAGACTTCAAATGTCACAGGAAAATGGAAAAGACACATGCAGCTCTTGGCTTGAGGGCAGAAGTTGCGTCTGACGGCTGAGACTCAGGGCGACTGATTCTCTGGTTAATGGTGTTTCTGTAGGTCCAGCCGAGACGAGCGAGTGACAAACACGTCGTGTAATGCAGGAAATAATGCAGGGAGGCAGGGAGTTGATTTGGTATTCTGCGCTAACACTGTGTTCCCTGATGAAGCACGGCTCCATTAAAGAGAGTTATTAACCTGTTTCAACACCACTCATTCTGTGACAATCCCCCTACATAGTCAACACTGAGCCTGACCTCTATACATATATACATGCAGTTATGGAGCGTGACACATCCATTATAAACATTTCAATAGACTTATGTAAAGATGACAATATAATAGTAAATTGCACCTTTTAAATGTGCATTTCACCATTGCTTTTCTTGATCCAGTTCTTAAAATCTGATCATTGTTTTGTCTTGTTGTCACTTGCTTTTTCTCCAGTTGATCAAATAATATCAAATATTAAATCACTGAATTGTTGATCATGTGGATGTGGCAACAAACCTTTCAGTTCATTAAACACATTATTACCAAATATCTTCTAAAATGCTACTTAAAAGGTGCATTTTACAATTATTAAAAATATTTTTATCATGTTTGTCATGTTCCTGCAGTTTTAAGGGCAGCACATGACTTTTGAACTTTCCTTGTTTGTAACAAACAATCTACGTGAGAAACAGACAGGTTGTTAACTACAGCAGATGTTCTGATGAGGGGGATTTAAAGGTGTCCAGCTCGTATCTGTTTGAGAAGCTTCTGCTGGTTCTGTTGGGAGAATGTGGGTCTTTATGAGAGCAGATTGCTGCATTAAACAGTTTAATGGTCACAGTCCAGAAGGATCCTGCAGGAGCAAAAGCTTTAATGATGTCAGCAGAGCAGATTCCATGCGGCTGCATGGAAACCTTTCACTCCATTGATTTCCACTTCTGATTTAATGAAATAAGACCCAGGCTGGGAGGTGTTCTGGCTCCTCCTTCATTTTCCTCCTCTGGCGCTTTGAAGTGGAAATCACATCTCAGAGATGAATCTCTCAGATCAGCCTCAGGAGATGTTTAAAAGCACAAAGGGCACTCGCTGCGCCGGTGCTCTGCTGGTGCTGTTTATGTAGCTCATGGTCTCAAGGACTCCAGTAAGTAAAGCCAAAGATCTCAGTTCAGTTATTTGACAGTTTTACAGTAAAAATGACATGTAAGCTGAAAGCTTTACTGTGTTCTAGTTTATCACAACAGTCATTCTCTGTTCATGTTCCTGTTTGTATGTTGCTCAGCAACGTAAATGTTTGATCACTGGTCTGAATTGGTTTTGTTAACAAAGAAAAGCAGAAAAGAAAGTAAAAAACAGTGTGTGTAAAATGTAAGTTACGCAATGCCATCTTTGTTTATGTGAAACGGTGTTGTATGAAAGCATGATGGTAACAGAGTTGAGTTTACACTGATCTACTGTAGATGTCACTGAGCAGTCAGGGAGTTCAGCTTTACCTGGTGAATTCTGGCAGCTGGAAACTGGGATGTCTTAGATGAAACTTAGATGTCCCTGGTTAATAATGTTATGTTTGTGGCTGGTCTAAGAAGAACAAATTTGGCCATAGTCTTAAGGGAATGTTTTATTCCAGAGTTATATAGTTAAAGAGTCACAGATGCTATAGTTTACAGCTGCTACTGTGTCCCAGTAGATCAGCTTTTAAAGAAGGTGAATTGGATGAAAACACATTTGTGTTGCATAATGACAGTGACAGAGCAGATCATACATGACAATCATCTAAAGATGCTCTTGAAGAAAATCTCACCTCCATCTCAGGTCCTTTGGGCAAATAGAAACACATGAATAATTCATTCAAGTTTCTGAAGAAAGACCCACTGATGTTTTGACTGGAAGATTTTCAATATTTGATTGACAGGCAGACATGAAGACGTCTGTACAGTGTCACTGATCAGTCAAACCTGCAGCAGGAGAGAAGATTTTATTCACTGTAACATGTTTACAGTTGCTGATAAACCCACACACACACACACACACACACACTCTCACACACACACACACACACACACACACACACTCACACACCTGCTCCTCTCATCACTGGGTGATTTATTGAACTGCACAGTGAGGGTTTCTGGAATGTTGTTCTAAAGTTCACCAGTCTTGTTTTTAATAGGTCACACTTTACGACATGACATGATGTTGAATTTTAAATGAGTCCATTAGAGCAGCTCTCATACTAACTGCCTCTTTGACATCTGTTTGTTCCACCATCAGGTGTCTTCATTAGCATCTCCTGTTCCTCCCGAGGAGCTTCACTTTTTGGGGAAGTTTGTTGCTTTGTGACTTCAGTCCCTGTGAGGAAAGTCTGTTCTCTTCTATCTTGGTAACACTGCCATTAAACTCTACAATAAACTTACATATGGGAAATCAGATTAAACCTATAGCTAGCGATCAAATAACTTTGTTCCTGCGGTCACACATAAAACAATATTTAAACCCTTGGAAGGTCATTGTTCAGGTGTTAATAATTCAGGGTGTCCACAAGCCCTGAGTTGTGCATTATTAAAGAGCAGAGAGGCAGAACTCTAGAAGCTGCTGGTCATGTTCTTCTCTCCTGCTTCCTGAAGCTGCTGCTATACTTCTGCTCAGATCTTATTAAGTTCTCTTAGATCACGTTGGTGCTGTGTTTCATTCTATGACTTAAGTAAGTCATTATTAAGTCATTAAGACATTATTTGATAGCCTTTGTCTTAATTTGATTCACTTTAACTTGCTAAACTCAATAAGTGAGCTGGTTTCTAAGGGAATGGGGCTATCTATCATTCGTCTTGTCTTTTTTAGGTCAGGGAAGGATTTCATTACACAGACGCATTGAACAGAGGATAATTTACAGGTCAAAGCAAATGAAAGAGAGACAGACTCGAGAGCGGTCAACCACAGGCAGGAATTCATTAAAGAAACAGTAGATTCCAAAATGAAAAGCTGTCAGGTCCGGTGTGAAGCCTTTTCATGTGGGATATTTGAATATATGTGATTGTGAATTAGATTTGAGAGATTTAAGGGATCAGATAATGATTGAATTGTTGCTTTCTTCCCCACCAAAGCTGGAAATAACTTGCATTCTTAACAACGGTGCTTCAGTATGCCAAGAACATCAGTAAGGTTCCGTATGGTTCCATAAAGTTTTTAACTTTTAACATTCATGGACAAAAGGTTCTTTGTTGTGAAGAACATTTCTTTAGACTAGGGAACCAAAAATGGTTTATTCTGTGGCATCACTGTGAAGAACCTTTTGTAACACCTATATTTTGTTGCGTGTGTAACAAAACAGAGGCTGAGACAGAGACAGTTTTAATGGGGTTAATCTGAGATATTCATCAGATTTGAGCGAGAGCGCCCTCACATGGTCGGGGTGGGAAGACAGGTGTTACAGTTTAATGGTTGTTTTTGTCTGTTGTTGATCCTGACAGCTGATGGTCACTGTATGCATTCATGTTGAAGAAAATAAGACCATTTGAAATGACATGAGGGTGCGTTCATCACAGAATGTTCCTCCATTCTGCTGTTCATGTGCTGTAGTTGTTTGTATCTGTGTTTCTCAGACACGCCGCTGGACAGATCTCAGGTCTTCACCTGTGTGCTGCATTGATTTAGGTTGTTGTTGTCTTGGAAACGTGAGTTTTTAAAAGATTTGTAAGAATCAGGTTTTACCTTAATGACTCAACACAGAAGTTTATATTAATCCTGAGGAACAGCCAAGACTATTGACTAAGTCTGTTGTTTCTGGAGGTGTCTGGTGGGCTTTCAGTCTCATGGGAACTTCAGTGGCCTCAGCAGTTGCTCCTCATTGACTGTCTCTCTTTCAGGCAGTGTTTGACAGATAAGCATTTACCTCTAACTGTTCTCTGAAAGACAGTTTTTGTAACATAGGCAGATGCCATTAACTTTCATCCACTTAGTATTTTTCACGCTTTTCTATTCATGTCAGGAGTGAAATTCGCAGCGATTAGCTCTTTCACATCCTCGTCTTTGCAGTGAATTTATGAAGAAACATTCTGCAGAGCTCGTATCACACTAAAGCAGCACTGAATGTCACACGTTCTTATAAACGAATAGAAATATAGAGAGTTTTACATTTTTAAGTACATTTGAACAAACCTTAGACATATGTTGTTGCTTGTGTCTGTATTAAAATGCCACCAGATTAGCATGCTAATACATTATACAGTATCATGTAAAACAGGGAAATGTCAGTTTCACAGAAGTAAGAAGAGAATCTGCACGCTAACATTTTTCCTGTTACTCTAGTAATCAGTTATGATTTCTTTTAGTCTCATAAAGATCATGAATATCTAAAGATTAAGCATCAAAATGTAAGTCACAATAAACACTGTTTCTTCAGCACATTAGACTGACAGACCACAGAGGGCTAACACTTCAGTTTCAACAGCAGCCCTAAATCTCATTCATTTCACACCCCAAACTTCCTGTGAGATGACACCAAACTTCCTGTACATCACAGGTCATTCTGTTGAAATAACAGTGTGACATGACAATCCTGAAGTCAGTTCTAGCTGAAAACTTTCCAGCATGATATAAAATGTTTCGGTCGGTTGTTTATGATTTCCAGAAGCAGCTGCAGATGCATCTTCTGGTTGTGTGAGGTAACGTGGGTGTTTCCAGAGTAACAGGGGTGATGGAGGAACAGCAGCTGAGGGCGTGAGGAGGGCGTGAGGAGGGCGTGAGGAGGGCGGGTCATCAGGAGTGAAATCCTGCTTCTACTGTATAATGTGTGGGTGGAGGCTCAAAATACACTGAATAAACTTTACAGGTGAATATGACATATACTCTGTAATATAGACCTATAGTTTACTCTCCATTTAATGATTTATTTGTATTGTTTACATTATTAGGAATTAAAGTTATCAAGGAAACAAATGTTATAATCTTTACCTCAGACATCTCTTAACCCAACTGTGAGCATCTCTTTCTGTCAACAAACTTAAGACCTTTTCTGTCGCCTTAAATTTTGGATGAAGCGTTTCAGACATTTAAATTATTTTGAGGGATATGCAGAGCCCTGGGGACACAGTAAACATTTAAAGTAACAAATGAAATGTGAAGGGTCAGATCAGGTGAAAATATCTGCTTAAGGGAAAGAGCGCACAGCTTTATAAACACTGCCTCAGACTCTGTCCTCAGATGAGAGACACTAAACAATCAAGAAGCTGTTTAGCCCTGATGGACGCCTCACAAATCTCTTTAAAGGTGTTGGGGGGGATTTGAGGAGAATTAGTAACGTGTGTCGTATGTCTGTACTGTAATCCCACAGCACACAGTCAGAGCAAACACAACATCTGTTCCTGCCATGTTAACATCCTCCAAACAGTGATCATCCATGACACCATTAGCATCAGATGTTTCACACAACCCATAATGGCTTCTGTGAGACTGTCCTGAAACACACATGCACTCATAGGAGGATGAATATTGTTTATTTTGTATATATAATGAGGTTTTTTTATTTGTCCTTATAGGACATTTTGCCCATTGCATGAGATACTCCACTTGTTTTTCTGTCTGTGCTTGATGTTTTTAAGAGGAAAAAGAAGCGCAAACTGCTTCTGTAATAATGTCTGTGGTTGGTCTGTCACCTTCAGAGAGTCAGTTTAACCCATGCAGTGAGGAGCGCACACACACACACACACACACACACACACACTCACTCACTCTGCAGTGGGCAGCTATCACTGCAGCGTCCGGGGAGCAGCTGTCTTGCTCAAGGGCATCTCATTGTCTGCCAGCTGTGAAAACTGAACCTACAACCTTTAGGTCACACGTTTAACTCTCTAACCATTAGGCCACAACTCTGTGTGTTGGTTTCAGTTGTTCAGAAAATGCTCACAGCACCTTTAAGATTTCCTGAGAGGAAAACACAGACCAGGACGAAACTGCATTTATTCTTAATTGACAAGCAGTTAGTGTGATGAGTGTGATTGTTTCACAGCTCTTTCAATAAATCAGAACTTCATCTGTGGCATTAATCTGTTTATTTGATCATCTGTCAGAAAACTTTCTAGTAATGTTCTGTATTGGTGCAGCTCTGTTGATGCTGCTGATGACAGAATCACACTCTTCGGTTTTAAGTGATAATTTAGTTCATTTAAGATCATTTAAGTGATTAATTTAGCTATTAAACCTCTTTCTTACATTTAGTTTCTTAAATTAAGCATTATTTTTCCTTCTGGTAAACATCTTTAAAACTTCAGATGAATTGATGGATATTTAAGTTTGCATACAGTCTTTGTGTTGTTGTTGTTGTTATTAAAAAGTGTATTTGGTGTGATTTCTGATGCGTTAAATCAGATTAAAATCAAACAGCTTCATGTAGAGATTGGCACGTCCATCATGTCTGACACTGCGATTCTTTATGAAAACTGCAAGTACACAATAAACCAGACTGAAGCCACATCCACGATAACACAACAACACTCATGTGGAATATTGCTCTAGATAACACTGGTGTGTGTCTCCACACACACCCATCAGGCATTAGAATGTAATGACCATCTGGCTTTGTTTTCTAGTAAAGAGAGAGAGAGATGGAGAGTGATGTACTGGCCACAATTTAATTTTCGGTCCACATAGGACACGGCAGGGGTCTCGCTTATGAAGTTTGTTCTTACCATCTGTTTTTGTTGCCTTACTTCAGCCACAGTTATATCTGAAACAGAATTAGTGAAGCATTCTCTGATTTAGGGACTCAGAAAAGCCATGTATCAGTTCTCAGCAAAGTTTTAAATCACTCATTTTATTTCAGAGCAGGTGTATTTACACCATTTTTGTGTCTTAATTATCCATGGAAACTAAAAATACCATTTTGGTTTTTTGAGTGATTTTCTCTGTGGTGTAATATTTGACATTCACATATTTACTGAAGTGCACTTGAGGAAAAACCTGATTATTTTTAAATCAATTTCTGGACGTGAATCATTCTCCACCCACGTGGAGTGTAATCTCTCCAAACGATTCAATGATTCTATTCCCCCCACAGATATTAATAAAACACTGCTGGTGGGATGTAACCGTATCCTTAAGGCTGTGCCAGATTAAAATACATTAAAAACATTAATAAAATCTCTGTAACTATTAAACGTGTGTCATCATATACTGGAAGCATTTATTTAGCTCTAATGTGCTCGCAGCTCCACCTCACAGTGTAAATCTGTACAGCAGTTCATCCCTCCCAGAGACACGGACCGGCTCAGTGTACATCCATCATGCAGGCCGGAATTCTCCCCCCGCGCTGCTGAGAGACAAATGAAGATGGACTGACTGATGAGACTCATGGACATTTGTCTTCCAGAAAGTGGAGATGATGTTGAGTGGAGACCTGGAGAGAAGATCAGACTCTTTATTTCTCTTCTCAGACAACCATAACCATTGATTTTCTCTTCACTTCAAGGACTAAAATCTTTAAATCTCAGATATTTATTACATTTGGGTTGTCGGTGAAAACACTTTTGATTCTGCTGTGTGATATGAACTCAGAGCAGAAATCTTCCATGTACTTATTTAATATGAGGTCATACGAGCATTTGCATAATAATATCAAAATGATGTTTGAAGACCCAACGAAAAGTCTATTTGAGTTTCTTTTAGTGACTGTGTACTTCTTATGGAAACTGAAAATTCAAGGTAACATTCAATTTGTGTCAGCGGTGATCCTATTCATAAACATTCTTGTGTTCTCATTGTTGCTGTTTTTTTGTTCACTATATAGATGTTGGACTGACTGGCTGGAACTGAAGTGTGCCACAGGAAGTTAAGAGGTAAAGTGAGGGATTGTGGGACATTGAGGAGGTTATGAGGTAGAGTGAGGGATTGTGGGACATTGAGGAGGTTATGAGGAAGAGTGAGGGATTGTGGGACAGCTCTATAAAAACACACAGTCATAATCCTGAGGGAAGGATGTGTCATAATTATGCTTATTAAACTCCACACAGAAATCTTGAGCAGTCTGGTGAGGCATGGCTTTCTTTCTGCTCTCTGTAGCTGCATGTTTCATGTTTCTGGCCTCCTTGCCGCTCCCTTTGTGTGAGGAGTTTGATAAAGGGGAGCTCTGCACACCTCCCAGTGTCTCTCAGATGAGATGAGAACGGCTGGCTCTCAGGAACCAGTGCTGGGCTCCAGTCAGTTTCTGCTCTACTGCTGCAGACAGTGCGGTGGCTCCAGTCCAAACACAGTCAGGGTTCAGTTAATGAAGAACGGCAGCAGGTAAATGAATGACGTGATTCTGTGCACATTAGATGTTAATGAGGCGTGAGGTAATAAAATGCTCCTGTTTCAAGTGATTAGAAATAAAGGATTACTAATGACAAGCTTTTGGAATAGTTATCTTAACAAGTCCCCTTACCTGCTGTTGGACCCCAAAAACTCATGTTGAGTGGATGTGAGTGTTCTAAGATTGGCTGTGAGTAGCTGACATCTTTAAGTGCCTGATGTAAAAGCTATAAGCAGCTGTATTTCAATGCCACAGAACTGACATGTTGTTTTCTGAGCATGTAAGTGGAGGCAGAGCTAAAGATTATAAATGGTGAAGTGTCTGTAAGTCTCCAAACCCCTTTAGGGTTTATAATATTAGTGCTTATATTTCAGCAGAACTCTCCAGCCCACAGCACATTCACTGCCATTAATCTTTAGCTCCTCCCACGTCATGTCTGTAGACAAACTCCGCTGGGGGAAACGGCTTTAGAGCCACATATCAGCTCCAATACAAACAACAGACATCAGTGTCAGCCGGAATCAGTCTCACACATTTCACCTCTCTTTATATAGAAACAATTCAACGACTGCTCACCAATTCTACTTTTGCATATTGTTCATGCTTCTTTATTTGTTTTGATATATTTTCTTTGTTTCATCTCTGTTAAGATTTCTGTAAAACGGCCTCATGAAATGGACGAGGTGAAAAGCGCTACACACATCGAATAAAGCTGAATTAAATCTGTGCTGTGGGACTGAAATGTTTTGCCTCAGTAGTTTTCAGTATCATTGGTGGTGCATGAAAAGCAATAATGACTGTTCCGTTCTGTCTCTGCTGCTGTGCTGTTAACTTCTGTTCTCTGACTGGCGTTGTGGTTTTAGGAGTGCTGTTGCCTCTTGTATGATTAATTACTTGTGATGTTCCTCATTTGTTAGTTGATTTGGATGAAATGTAAATGTGAGAAGTGAACTTGTGCTCATAATGTGTGCAGCATCATTTATGCTAGTGACATGAATGATTCATCCAATCACGGCTCTGTTGAGAAGCTCTGCTATTACTTCTCAAGCTGATGGACTGATTTTCTTCCTGCCGGATGATATATATATTTCATACTGTTGCATTGAAGGAGGAGCTGCAATCAAATATAGGGACCAGCATATCATACTAGGAAGTTTGTTCTGTTGACTTGGGCCTGACAGCCACCAACCTGAACACCCACTAGCAACCGCTCAGAACACCCTAGCAACTGCATAGCAACATACTGGCAACCAACCACAACATCTTCCTATCATGTCAGCAGGTTTTGCATATGCAGACATCATCAGACATGTTTCTGCAGGAAATGAAGTTCCTCTGTCACTGTCTTGTGGTTTGAAGGAGAATTACATGAGCTGAGCCACAGCATAACTGTGTGTGTGTGTGTGTGTGTGTGTGTGTGTGTGAACGATCAGCTCAGCCACACATGAAAATTAGCCCACAAATTAGCCACCATCATGCCATGCTTGGTGTTTATGACCTTCTGTTTCCATTCAAACACAAGCAGAGTTAAACGTATCATGTTCTCTCTAGCTTCATAATGGCAGTGATTAGTGCCTCAGATACTGAAGCTCCAAAAAGCTTATCTGCACGTCTCTAATGGTTTAATACATTCCTTCTGAAGTAAAGCAATACAGTTGTGAGAGAAAGCGATTATAGTTTTGAGCTTATTAGGTGATTGTAAAGTTAGTGTTTGTGTGTTTAATACTGTGATGCTTGGACAGAATTTACAGTTTTTTTTGCAGGTACCAAATTTTAAATTTTTTCATCAAAACATTTTAATATAAGCTGATGTGGCGTCTGTGATAAATTGTGTAAACTGCTGTGTGAGATGAGCATACGTTCATATTTATATAGAGAACATCATTTTTTACGTCA
>JBAJNP010008992.1:0-19050 GCA_036877545.1 Yasuhikotakia modesta
TCTATAGCACAAAGGGAAGGTGAAGGATGCATTCAGTGAGTAAACAGCAGTTCTCTCCTGACTTGTGCTCGTCACAATCTGCTCCATATGCACATCTGTAGAGATGCTTCTGCACGCGTGATCTTTACATTGTTGACAGTCTTCTGTATCAGTCTGCTGGGAACAGTCCTGTGGATACCCACTGCTTCCCATCTTGAGATGTTGACAACCTCCAGCTGTGACTGTTTTTTTACCACCGTAATCAAGCCTCTCGGCCTTGTTTTCTAAATGAACTTTTCTGTCTCTGCTCCCTAGAAACTAATGAGGGTAGTAACTACCATAAGTTTAGTTGTTCATTGGTGTTAGTTGTTCATTGGTGCAATTAAACATTTTTTTTAAGAAATAACTGAAAACAAATATAGTAATAATAAAAACGCTACTTTAATTAGAAAACAAATGAAGGTTAATGAACATTTTCACAATTTCTCATTTGTATAAATATTGTTTTTGTAGTTATTATGAAAACGTTCAATAATTCCAAGAGGACAGTGTGTCAGAAAACTCAAACTGGTTTTCTTTACACCCTATAATGTTTAAAGACAAAATTCTGATATTTCTTTGCATGTATGGATAATAAAGAACCAGCACTTTAGGTGCCTAATGTGATGTTATGAACAGGAAATGTAATTTTATGAGCAGGACATTACAGAATATAGGAAACTCCCTGCTGAGGGTCTGTGGCATACATTTACATTTCATACATTTCTTCAAACACATAATTTGCCTTAAAGCAATCGCATTAATAAATTATAGAGTGATTCTGTTAACTCTTCACATCCGGTTATTAGAAAAGCATGAATATTCCTCCGTCCTCCTGCATAAAGATGATATTTGAGGCTCATTGTCGAGGCTGTCTGTGGATCTCGGGCTGACCTATTAAAGAAATTATCCAATGATAGATTATGGCCTGGGTTTCTGCCTAACACGCTGTGGCTGGGGTGTGTGGTACAGGAAGTAATGAGGAAAAGACAACGACAGGCCCTCCATATGGGCGTCTCTGAGGGGCCGTGTTGCAAATTGAATGCAGAGATCTGTGCTGTGGCCTGGGGAGCTGTGTGTGGAACGAAGATGATGGAAGAGCCAAACCCACCAGTTCAGTGGTCTTTAGGGGGATGTACGTAATGACATCACACAGATGTTTAATTGGGCACGGGTCAGGCAGTGCAGCTGTAGGACACCATGTTAGAGTCATTGGCACATTAGTGGCCAATATAGAATATAAAATATTCCACTTTATAGTTATACATTTCTAAATGGATTTGTAAAACACTGGAGATAAGTACAATATAAATGCATAAGACTTATATGTAGATATCTTCCAGTTTGACTGATATCTTGAACATGCAGTTTTTTCTTGAACATGCAGTTACACAGTGACACAGTAAATAATGTATGTAATGGCAAAACCTTCTCAACAAAATCCAATCACAATCGTTCCCTGGAGAGTGTGAACCGGGTCAAGGTTGTTTCTGAGGGTCTTGAGGAGAGATCCGATTAATTTTCTGTCCATGGAGGGACAGGTTGACTGCTTTCCTGTGCAGAGGTTATAGAGTGACGTGAACCCTGACCTTTGTAGCCAAGCCACTTCTGTGTTATTTATGCTAGTGTCAAATGTTTACTGATGTACAAAGTCACTGTATTTTAAATAGGTTGGTTGCATTTAAGGCTTTATTTATTTGAGGTTTCGTCCTTGGATGTAGAGAGTAGTCCCTCATGGCAAGTCAGTTCACTTGGCGGCCATATTGGAAATATGCCTGAGAAGCTATTTCCAGTCACACAAACACAGCTTCTGTCTTGACTAGGAAAAGAGGCTGTTTGTCAAGAACGTGTTTCAGTGACATATATTATTTCAGCAATAAAATGTGACAACAGTGGTGTTGTAATTTGGCATTTTCCAGTCATGGAAAAATGTTCAGTCTTGTCCAACTAAAATGAAGGGTTGTCTGATCTGCTGTCAAGTCTTGCACTTGGCAGAATATTCTAGATTAATATTCCTGTAGTCATATTAGTGTTTCTGTAGCTCAACTGGGAGAGCATTGTGTTAGTAGCGCAAAGGTTGTGGGTTTGATCCCAAGGAATACAAGCACTGGTAAAAATGTATACCTTGAATTCACTGTAAATCACTTTGGATAAAAGCAACTGCCAAATGAGTAAATGTATTTGTCAACCTGTATGGTCTGTAAGTTAATCATTAGCTCACATTAAAGTTTCAATCCTATAACCATCATATTGACCGTTATAAGGATTCTATCAAAATGTTATTTGTGCATGTGGTTTATCTTGTCCCACTTATAATGTCTCTTGTTGTAATGTGTCCCAGACAGGTGCCACTATTTCCCAGCAAACATTCTTACATCACAGCTTGTGGGCGGGGCTATGTCTCAAGTTTGCTGAGATGCCAATACATTTGCAGTTAGCCACTGCTATGTATGTCTTGCCTTAAGAGTCACAGCGTAGTGTAATCTAGATGCAGCTGTGAGTGTGTATGTGTGCAGCAATGCCGTTCGATTGAGATTTATGACTGCTTTGAGATTTATGGCTGTTACGGTGCTGCCAGGATCACGCGAGGCTCTTGAGCACATCCTTTTCTCTCTCATTCCTGACAAGCCCCTTTGCCAGCCGGGAGATTCATGTTTACAAGCCCCTTTTCATTAACCCAGCTCGATATATAGATGCCTCAATCGTCACCAATGAATTCGTCTTCATACTCTAAGCGTCTTCTCATAATCTGGTGTTCAAATTTAAGACCCATGCTGTCTTTTCAGGGACCCTGTCCTCGCTCTCCTACAGTGTGAGTATGGAGAAACGAGACATAGAATCTTAAGGTATGCGCCACTTTGTTTGTTTGTTCGTGTCCTGCCTGAAGGAGACAGGTATCCCATTTTCCGTGCGATCATGGACGTATAATAGACCACAGGCTTTTCACCCTGTGTGTGGGAAGAGACGTGTCTGTTCTGATTTAGAGCTGTGAGAGATACGTGTTTGTTTTGGGGTGTGTGTGGGTGTGTATATACGAATATCCATGAGAGCTGTATGCGAGTGTGCAGTGGATACATCGCCGGTGGGGCAGAGAGAGTCATTAGTTGTTCTAGTGGAAGCAGCTGGATGACACACACATACACACACACACAGAGCCTGGAGTAAACTTTCAGTCCCGTCTAGTTAGTGCTACCATACAGTTTGCTTCATTAGCATATCGTCTGTGTCTGTGTGTGTGTGTGTACTCCAAAGTCTTTGCTAAAGTTTTAAACTTCTACCTGTTATCCTGAGGCTAATTCTACGATGGTGGGAGAATTTTGGAAGGGAAGATTTCTGCAGTTTAAGGGGAGAAAAAGAACATGGCCACAGGTTGCAGGCTGCATCTCCTCCTTCACAGAATTATATGGTATGTATCTTCAGGCACCTCAGAATTGGATTTAAGCTCAGGTGAAGGAGCCACAGTGTGATTACAGAACGATTCTCGATGCACCAATGCAACAAAAAAACATCTTGTGCAATTAAACATGATAGATTTAGTCATTCATTTGAACTTTCCAGTTTTAATATGCGCTACAGGATTGTCTGTGCAGAAGTTATGACAACATAAACAGGCTGTTTTTCCTCTTGCTACATTCTGAAAAGTGCAGGGTGAATTTGAAATGTGCCCAACATATTTCAGTTTGGTGCGATAGATTGTGCACACGGAATTACGCACGCATCTTTAGCATATAAAATCAACTAGCCTAGCTAATAAGTTGCCTGAATACCCAGTCAGCTAGTCAATCTTAAAGAAACCCTGAATGTTTGTTTCCTGCTTATTAAGGGACTTCAACTGCTAACATTTTTGCAATTAAAACCGCCACAGAGTGAAACTGAAGCAGTGCTCTTCAGATGTGTTTTTAAAACTTTCTGCTTTAAAAGACAGAACACTTATGATGCAAGACACCCAGATAAAGATGCAAAAATTAATAGAGACCCAAAATAATTAAGGCAAACATGTTTAATCTTTTAATAGCCATTGAGTCATAGATGATGCGTGTGTGTGTGTGTGTGCCTGCGTGTGTGTGTGTGTCCGGCATGTTTGTTTTGACAGGTGGTGAAACCCTTATTCAGTCTTGCATTTGTACAGAATGTAACTGTAGCTGACATGAGAGTCATGAGGCCTGCAAAGGGCCGGTTAGCTTAGCTTCACCTCAGGCACAGTGAAAGTCACAGTGAATGTTCATCAGCGGGCTGCCCTGTAGTGAAACAGAGGTCAAACGTTTTCAGAGGGCAGATGAGCTTGTAATGAGACACCAGACGATTCGTTCGTCCTGTCCTGTTTGTTAATGCCTTTCTTTGCTGGGGGGAATTTGTATTTTCATCTGTACCTGTTTGCAGTGACATCATAGATGATTTAATGGTGTGTTTTGTACGTGTGCTGTTCAGTTTGTTTGTTTATTGTGTGTTTGTTGCTGCAGGGCATGGCTGTATAGCGCACCGCATATCCTTTGATCACAGCTGGATTTTGTTTGTGACTGGATCATAATATCTCTTGAGCAACACTTCAGTCAGGTTAGATCTGTTTTACCTCAGGCAACTGTAAATGTAAATATAAATATTCCTAAACAAGATAAATTGACATCAGGAATAAAATCCTGTGATATATTAAGACTTGTTTTTACATCTCAAATCTTTCATGCATATGCAAATGTTTTTTAAACATAGAAACAAATGTTTTGCCCATGGGGTATAGAAAAAAACTTAAATCAAGGGAGATTTTTTTGAGAACAAGTGTTCTTATCTTGTACAGTGTTACAATACTAGTCAAGTATATTGATCATGTTTTAAGGATTTTGTGTGTGTGTTTGTGGTTGGTAGTGCTTCTACACAATGGAAAAGATATATAAAGATATAACAGATCTAACAGCTAATGCAGTGGATGACAGATACACGTGCATGAGCTTTTTAAAAAATGGGTCATATTGGAGTCAGTAAATTGGAAACTGAAGATACAAATGTGAAAACTCATTGGTCATGAGTGTTCTGCAGAGTGTTTTCCAACAACTTTCGCAAACCCTTATGCTTGTCTTTTTTATTCTTTTAATGCACCATCCCCAATGCGTTTTAATATTTTGCATTTTTGTGCACTTTTATCCTAGCGATATACAGTGCATTTGGGGTATATATTGTTTATCATTATGTACTCCCTGTGAAACTAACTCATTAGCAACTTTAGCTCTGCTTATGCAATGCTTTGCTAATTGAGCTACAAGAACATTTACGGCATTTTCTGATGCAACATAAACTCCAGTGTGTAAGCACTCCTATATATTGTGTTATAATGAGGTTTAAATGAAAGCTGTGTTTTTTGCAACATCAGTGTCTCATCTTTAGGGCAACAGTTGCAGCTCGGCTGACGGACTCCCTTCCGATTCCCATGGAAAACTCCCTGGAGGAATAAATCGGAATGAGATTTGATTAGTGGCTTTAAGCTACTGAGAAAATAAACACCAAAGGGAGTTTAATGTGCAATACATGTCAGTGGACGGCACCAAATGTTTGCATTTATGACTGTATTGTGAATATTGTCTGACTGATATTGAATCGATTGCTCTGCATGCCGTGAGAGACAATCTCAGTATTGGATTATAGAGGAGGCTGGACTAGATTTTAAAAAATTTCCTGACTATTGTGTAAAATGCGTCCCCAGAATTTGAGCTGAAGGAGATAAAACACCTTCAAGTGAATGTCAACTTTGACCTCTTTGTGACATTGTAAATGTAACGCACATACACACACACACAAGATCCATATTGCTCTTAATTCTGTTGAGAGAAGACAAACAACATAAATGAGCAACACCTCAAAGGCCTTGCTCTCAGTATATCACTGTTTTCCAGTTTGTTAGCGCGTGTGGGGATGAGCTGGCAAACTCATAAACAGAACAAAGAGAAAGTGAATGAAATAACTTTACTCTGAGGAGCAACAACGCAAACAAACAACATGAGAGAATCGAATCGTTTGAAGGAGTTTCAGCTGTGCGGCAGTGAGAGGGCTTCTGTTGTCACAGGAAGTTTGCTGTGTAGAGGAAGGACAAGAGGCCATTTGGAGTGTAGAATGAGGGAAAATTAGGTCAAGTTGGGGGTCAAAAACTGTGGTATTTACTAGTTTTAAGTGATTAAACATAACTTGTTTAGTTTAATCTATTAGGACTGGGCAAGCTTTTTTTAATATTCACAAAATATTTTGTTTTTTTGTAGTTTTTTTATATAATGTTTCAGAACTTCACTAGCAAAACCCTGATTTGACATGTTAATTGGTTTACAGTATCATTTTTTACAATAGATTATTTGGTTATTTACATTAACTTAAATCATAAGATAAAACAAAAATTATTTTGTCCAAACGTTGTGTTATTTTGCCCAAATCTGTTTCTGTTTCCATCATTTTATTAAATCTGATCTACACCTTGGTTTCATAGCTTTAATAAGAAATAAAAAGGACTAAAGGCATGAAAAGGAAAAGTATCTGATTTTTATAAAGCCTGCAGGCCTTTTTGGAAATGAAATCCAAACTATGCAGTTTTCCATTAAGGACCACCTGTTCAGTGCATCTCTGCTGTGTTGGTGATGGCAACCCCTTTTGTTTCAGTTTCAATGGGCTCAGTCTCCTCTCTCTGTTCAGCTTGAAAGCATTGACACTCGTCCGCCTGTCCATCGACACAAAGCAGGCCTGATCACTGTTACCATGGAAACCCCAAACAAAGGCCTAGATTTCAAGGAAAGGGGGAAGAAAGAAAGGGAAAAGTTGGTGAAGAGGGAAAGGAGAGCCATGCTGACATTCTGTGGAGGTTAACCACGTTCCAGCGTCGAGTGAGGAATATTGTGAAATATTGTGCGTATCCATGGAAACCATTTTTATATTAATCTTAACAAATGCTTTGTAGCAGTGTCTTATTTGATAGGTTCATGTATAGCTTTTAGGCTCTGTTGGTGTCAGTGAATTAGTCTAGTCTGTGGGTGTCACAAGTACCGGTACTTTGGTAACATGTTAATTTATTAAAGCATTTTTACTGTGTCAGCAGTAAGTTCAGCAGTGATTGACAGGCTGCTACCGACGCTCATGTACACAGTATGTGTGAAGAGCTCTCGTGTCAGACTTTAACGTGTCTGTGCGGGTGAAAAATTAGTGTGTCACAATATTGGATCTGTGCACTATGCTGTGAAACTGTCGAATGAACCTGCCAAGATTGTTTCCTAATAATAATCCAACTAATCAAATAAACCAAATTAAGATGAAGCCACTTGCTGCTGGTTATTCGTTTCTTTGTCTTTTTATTGCTAACAATTTACTTCATTATAAGTTCAACCTTGTATTCTGCATAAAAGCCTCATGCTATTGTTCTGATTTAACTGTTTGTGTTTAAATAACTAAATCATTTAAATAAAGTTTTTTCGTCATCATGTCAGTATTTACCATGGAACTGAGACTTCATTACATTGATATCAACAACTGAATATGTTTGTCCCATACACACACATATGGGCTCCCTGCCCAGAAATAGTATTTTAACAAAACTTGTTAAAATTGGCTTAAGGCGGCTGCATGTTTATGTGGGATTTTGTCTTTGTATGTCAGGGTTCAAAGGTCATTCCAGGATCGGGGTCTTTAGATTATTACTCAGTGGTTTGAGAAGCGTGTTAAACAATGGAGAGATTGTTTGCCGAACAAAGGAATTCATTTGTGCTGGAACGTAGTGGAGGAATGACATCAAACACAAACTCGTTTCCTCATTTCCAAGTCTTAATTCAAATCGTTCATTATGCAAAGTGATGACAGACAGACAAAGTGAACACAAACACGGTTGTTATTTGTAAGAAAAATGTAGCGTACAATGTGGCGCTTGCTGAAAATCACTGTAAAAAACATTCTGTGTCTTTCTCCAGATCTTCCTCTATGTTGAGGTTTAATCAGTTGCTGTTTTTTTCTTGTTGACAACATTTGAAAGAAAAGCTGGGCCTCCGATCTGTTCACCATTAGCCATATGGTTTAATGGTTTAATGCCTGTCACATGAAAGCATCTTGGATGATGTCACCAAGCAGTCAGAGAGTTATTCATTTCCTTTTATTGCTCGCTCAAGAGGAGCAACCGCTGACCTCATCAGAAACGTTACGCATCACAGGACAAGGCCCATTCTCACCGTAAATTCTCACTGTATATAGATCGAATGTGTTCTTGGTGACGTTTACTGTAAATCTACACATACCAGCATGTTTTGTTTTCCACTTGTTTCCCGATTTTATCTGTCTGCAGTCAGGCAGTCTGGTCAGAGTGTGTCTGTATGTGTGTCTGTATGTGTGTCTGTATGTGTGTCTGTGTGTGTGTCTGAGTGTGTGTGTCTGAGTGTGTGTGTCTGAGTGTGTGTGTCTGAGTGTGCGTGTCTGAGTGTGCGTGTCTGTGTGCGTGTGTCTGTGTGCGTGTGTCTGTGTGCGTGTGGCTGGGAGAGAATCACAGAGCAGGAGGTGTGTGATGGGCAGACTACTGGTTTGAACTAATCATTAACACGAGAACTGGGAAAACACATGTCCCTGTTTAGTAAAGGTCCCGACCTAATTTCTCCAACTGTTTTACATTGGGCCAAATTTACTCCCCTGCCCCACACTCCACCACATTAGCCTCATTCTAGAACTCATTTGGAAGTTCCTGAATGAGTCTGGATAAGCGCCAGGAGATGTTTACAACCATGAATAAAATCCAGAGAGAGCCAATGAGAGAGTGAATGAGATGATGAGCTCGGTTCATCCTCGACCTGAAAGCTGTAGGAAGAATCTAGCGGTTTTGCTCTCCCATCCCCCTCTTTCTTTGTCTTCCCTCTCTTTGCCGTGTTTTTGTGCTGGGTAAGAGCTTGAGAGACTCTATAGAGTGCTGATGCAGCCAAACAGAATCCTTTCTTTAATTCCCACTTCAAATTCCCATTGAGGGGGCAGGTCAGGCTAGCTGCATTCTGGGAAGTGGAGGTGCCATCTGTAAAGTTTCTTTCATGCTCTCATACTTGTTGTCTTTTCTTCATCTTCAAAATGAGAAGAGAATGTGGTGTGGTCTTCCTTGAGAAAGCCAAAGCATTTTTGGAACAGATATATGCCACGGGGGTGTATCAGAACCACCCAGAGGAATTGGATTATTGCTAGAGTTTCATAGCTCAGAAAATTCTGTAAAGTTCTCGGTTGTTTCATTTAGGTGTCATCTCAAAGTGTCTGACTGTCTCAGATGTGTCTCTGAAACTTTTTTTGGATACCTAAGCAAAAGTTGGGGTTCAACAACAATGTTTGCTCATTTTAAATCTGCTCATTGTCACAAATCTGATTAGATCTGATTAGATTTTCAAAATAGACAAATTTTGTTGTAAATACAACCAACCCAAATTAAATGTAAAGACCAGGAAAATTTGTCTTGCAAAAATGTGACAAAACATAAAAGTTTGTATTGTCTTTGCTGACTTTTGATGGCATGTTGTTGTCTTGCAAATACAAGCACAGTTTGAGACATTGTTGAGATTAAACTCAACCTTTAATCTTTAAACCTTTCAAACTTAATCTGAATTCTTTATTTACACCCCCTTTAATCTGTGAGAAGATTTTTAAGATAACTTAGTAGACATCAACTCCTGTGGTGTTTTTATAGTGGGCTTGCTAATAAGAACTACATGTGTTGCAATGTATGGAATTACATAAAAATATTTATTATTTGTTGTTTTAAGCAGGTATTTGGCAAGCGACGGAGGTTTGTGCGTTCAAGACATGTTTAGCTGGGTTAAGCGAATGTTAGCTGGCCGTTTGCCTAGCGGATATATTAGTTGTATTAAATGCTTTGAGTCCCTGGAGTGCAGGGCTTAGAGTGTGGGAGTGCTAAGAGTTTCTGGACTATGGGAACACATTTCCACTGAAGATGGATCAATTCAAGGTCACAGACTGGCTTCCTGCTCATCTGGAGGAACAGTCTGAGGAAAGCTGTCAGGCCTCCGGCTGTAAAAAGACTATTTTCTTGTCTGAACTGTGTAAGGGAACCGTAGCACAACTTTTTCATTCTGCCTGTGGTGAGAAATGTCTATAACTCTGCTAATTATCTCTTCTCAGCTTCTCCTGTGCCTGTGTATGAGTGCGTAAGCCGACAGCCAGCCGGGGAAGATTGATCGCTAGCGAGCAGCTTTCCAGCGTGAGGGAACGCTGAGCAGTGGGGATTGATTAGCTTTCCTGCGGCAGATCCATCGGTCTTCTTAACAGCCATCATTATGAAGGAGGCGGGCTTAGATGTGTGGATATTGCAGGGGGAGGGGCTCCGATTAGTGCAATAGATGTCATGCTGGTGGGACGAAGACCTCCTCCGTTTTTCGAAGAGGAGAGGAGGCGATAAACGGTGACCTTTAAACAGTGTCCCCTGAAAGAACCCACAGTTCTGTTTGGATCTTTAAAAACAGTGAGTGATGGTAGCAACGCAGCAATCGATTAGTAGACATGCGATTAGCGTAGAAGCTTTTATCCATAAATCTGGCACCTGGTTTTATTCAGCAAACATGCTTCAAGCTTTGTTTCTCATGACAGACATAGTCGATGGTTTTATCTCAGCAGATGGCTCTTGAAACATTTTAAGATAAGTATCATTGGATCGTTCTGTTGCTTTGTGCCAGAAAGTGCTGATTTGATACATAGTGAGTCTAAAATACCTACAGATCTGTTAGCATTCCCATTCATCTCAGTGACACATGGCTGGCGCAGAACCTCTCAGAAGTGTTGCTGGCATTTTTGGTCAAGGACATTTAGTTCTGAGTAATTTTTGAGCCATAAATAATTGTGACTGATTACTTTGGAGCCGGGAGTAAATTACGCCCTGGCTGCTGATTGGCACCACAGGGAAAAATACAAATCTACTGGATTTCATGCTTTCAGAGCCCTTTAAAAATTTGGTAATTGCTAAAACTAACTGTAATGAATACTGACTGTTGATCCAAAAACTAATTCGAATGCAGAGCATAGAGAAAAATACCAGTGCCAACCGGTCAAACCCTGACCCCTGGCTCTCTGGTCTCCCCCTGCTAGTATATTCTGTCTTCATGTGGTCTGTTCTTACAATGTCTAGTTTGCTGTTCCCTCCTCTCTCCTCCCTTCTGTTTTTCTGGCAGAGAATCTGTTTAAGCAGCTCTGTGTTCTCCACGGCTCTCTTTCCTGCTCTGTACCGAAACATGGAGAGTGAGGTCACGCGCTTCCAGTAATGGATAAGTCTGAGGAGCGCAGCCAGTAAAGTGGGATGACTAGATTAAAGCACGGGGGCATTCGATACAGCTACTGCTCTGTCTTCACTAATTGAGCTGTCATTTGATGACCGCTTTCGGGGGAAGCGAGCCCTGCCTCTCAGAAGCCATATTTGCATTTATGAAATATAGCCTGGCGTAGATATTCATCTCACCGGCACTAATGAAATCTTTTATGTGCAGTAATTGGTTGTGGGAGGGTTCTGTGAAATTGTGTGTGCGGATGTGATAGGTGTTAATATAAGAATTAACGTCTTATTAAAGAAATGAAATAAAAAGTTGAAAGAGAATAATTTATTTGTATTTGAGGTTAAGATTCATAATTAACAAGTTACTTTAGCTTAGAAGCTTATTCTAGACAAGAACCGCCAACTTTAACCGACTGCCCTTGAAAACGGACAACCATAGTTCTGTTTGTGTATTTTTTATGTGCCTTTTAAGGCTGTTTATGTGACCTAAATAATGCATATATTAAATTAAAAGGACAATTTACATACATTAGCATTCTTGTTAAATTGTGCCACAAACAAACCATTTTTCAAACTGTTTCAATGCTTGTAAGTAATGGTAACCTATTCTGTATGGTAACCTATTCTTGAAATGTGACCGCTGCATTTAAACCATACCGGTGTGTAGTGAACAGCTGTGGGAATCAAACCTGCAATGTTTGGGTTACAAATCAACTCTCCAGGCATAAAGCCAAGGCAGCCCATGATTTAACACCACTAATTCAGAAAACACATTGAGTAGTTCTTACAATATGAATAATGTGAATTGATTGAACAACCTGTTCTTATTCCTGGCCAGCCAGTCAGATAGGAACTGCAGGTTTCGAGACAGCGCTGGCCAGTTGTGTGTAATATGCACTGAATCATCATTAAACAGGCCAGACGGCTTGCATTCATACACAAGCAGATTAACACCAGGAGATTTAGATATAATAGACTAACCGGACAGCTTGAAAACAGAATGACGTCTGCATCCTGAAAACAAGAAGCTTGACATATTGAATCTGCATCATTTCTGCGGTGTAGAAAAAGCGTGAAATGAAAGCTGTTGCTTTTGCACACACACCCACAGATGCTCTCAGACTCGCTGGGTCTCTCTCTCCCCTTATGGCGATGCATTTGACTCAGTAGCCGTTCCTGAATTTTTTCTCGGCAGGGGAACGGAGTTTTAAGTGTGCTTGCCTGAAACACCATCAATACTTAATCACTCCATTACTGTTCAGTGCATATTTAATCCTTCAGCAGCATCCCTCACGTAACAAGCAAGGCGTTTAAAATCTGCCATGCCAATAAACCCGGCTGCTTATTCATTTATGGGTTTAGCAATTGCCTGCTATCATTTCTGTCATTTTGCCGGGAGGAGCGAAAGCGTTTCATGTATTTCAAAAACTTCCGGCCTTTGACAGCCTCAGTCATTTTTAAAGCCTGTTCTGTGCTGTTTATTTAATGAGACCAATGGCATGGATTAAGTGGCTTAACCTTCGTTAATAAGTGTGACATTTTTCTCTCTTTTTTCGCTTTTTCCTTTGATTTTTCTTTATTACTTCCTCTCTGTTTCTTAATCCTGAGTTTCATTGTTTGTTTTGTATTTGATGCCAGTGTTGTCGGCTATGTTTAGTCGTATCCGGTGTTACTGTGTAATGGAAAGGGGATGTGTGGGTTTTATTGATTGACTTATGTGGGTTTTATAATGACCATTATAATGCCACATGTATTATGATATAAGGCATATTTGAATGACTAAAATTGAATAAGCTCTTATTTTCCAAAAATATTCTAAAATATTTTATACAAATACAAATTACAAAAGAAAACTATATAGTATTGGACACATCTATAATATTTGCACACCCACATCAAATTAATAACTGTAAATTTTGTTATCATATGTCTTTCAACTACAGCAATTTGGCAATATCTGATTAAGTCACTTTTAAACTAGAAGCTTCATTAACTCAAACATTCTCTCATCTGCCATCGGTCGGATGTTGCCTCCACTCATCGTGTTTTTCTCATTGTTCTCTTTCTTTCTTCCTCTCTCTGCCTCTGTGTGCGGTTTGATGGAGGGAGTGTGAGCTCACCTGTCGATTAAGCCGTGTTAAATAGAGCATATGTAATCATGTCTGTCTGTTGTCTGAGTCATGCATTTGTCAGAAAGGCCAGACGTAATGTGTTAATACAGGGTAAGGTCTAAAAAGCCATTAAAAACAAATTTAAACCGTTTACACAAGCTTGAGTTGCAGATAGGAGTTCTTAGTCTTATCTGCACATTTTCTTTAGCATTGAATATATGTAATAGTTGGTCAGCCTGCCGTTTAATAATTGATTAGGCCCAGGCTATGTTTTTTATTCAGTGCTGCAAGTATTTATGGAGTTTTAGGTCTTTCATTTGCTTTAATTCAATTTTCTGCATTTTTTATTCCAGTGGGACTCGATGAAAGATGACAGAGGAGGTGATTGTTATTGCCAAGTGGGACTACACAGCTCAGCAGGACCAGGAACTGGACATCCGGAAGAACGAGCGCCTGTGGCTTCTGGATGATTCCAAGACCTGGTGGAGAGTCCGCAATGCGTCCAACCGGACCGGTTACGTCCCCTCGAATTACGTGGAGCGCAAGAACAGTCTGAAGAAAACCTCACTAGTAAAGAACCTGAAGGACACTCTTGGTGAGAACTTCCACAATTCCTTAAAGTAAAGTGTACATATCAATTCACAATTCTTCTTCTCGCAGCCATCTTGAAAATACCCCTGGGAGCTATTTTTGTGGCAGTGGCCATATACAGCTTCATTCTGCTTGAATGAGGACAGCCTGAAGTCTCCAGAAATGTTGGCTATGATTACTGGGTCGTCCGCAATGAGATCTGACAACAGTGATACCAAGCTGTGCTACCTTGGCTCCAATCACGCTAAGAAACTGCATTACTCTAGCTAATAAACGTCTACACTCTAAAGCAAAAATAAAACCCAGTTTTATTCAGGATAACACCAGATCTCTTAATAACTGGCCATTTTCATTATCCTCTAGCCTCAAAATAAACCAGGCAGATTTAGGTTGACGATTGGTTGGACTATTAGCTAAACTGTTTCTTGCTCATGAGCTTATGCAGGTCTAGACCTTGTACTGCATCAGTAGTTAATGATGTGTATGAGACACCCTTGCATGTCCTACTTTTCCATATGCCTTCAGAGCTTATTGCCTTCAACACTCAATCTGTCATCTCAAGGCTGTGAGGAAGGCCCTTGGGACGGACGCTTTTTGGAGCGAGTTGTGTACATGCTGACAACACAAAACAAACATACAGAGATACATTACGAATCAGTCGAGTGTTTCTCAGTGTCTTTGGTTGTGTTGTGCTTTATACAACATGCATATTGTTGTTCCTGTTTACTTTTTGCTTGCTACATACTCCAGTGTAATATATACCATTATTTTGGTGTTAGATAACATTACTAGAACATTAGATTAACTTATTTTTGTGCAGAGTCATATTTACCATCATTTTTTTCCCATAAGTCTACAGTGTTCCTCAGTTCTCCCATGGGCATCTCACGGCCTAAATTCAGTTAAGACATTACAGGTGTGTGAAGATTAATGGATTTTCAGGTCCAGTGCATCATAATTCTTGCCCTGCTCAAAAATGCCTGAATTCTGGGCCAAAAAGTTTCAACTTCCATGTGCTACCAAAGAAAAGAAATATTCCATTGGTACTGACTGAAAATATAACCATCAAAGTTCCAAAAGAAATACAGAGAGCTTAAAAAGCCCTGGTTTCCAATTTTTTAAGATGTCATCTACACTGCAGAAATAACATATGAATATGTTTACCTCATACTCACCATTTTAAATCATTAGTAGGCCGGAATAATGGCACACTTAGCCCTGTGTATGCTTTAGTTCAAACCATATGTCATTATAATGAGTTAATGAACTTAGTGTTGAATAAAACATTAATAAATAACATTTTATTTTCATAATAAGCCCCTAACAACAGGAAGCAGTGAACCGATGATGCCGCCTCCGCGGCATGGGTAGAGACGCAGAGAGTTTAAGAAGCTGAAGTTGTTATAGCTATCATGTTTTCCCCAAGCAGGTCCCCGAGATGGCCAATGAAATTAGAGCAGGCCATCATTTAGCTTTCAGGAAACAGTGTAACATTTTACCTGCTTTGTTTCCATTGTGTTTCAGTGAATGTGTGTAAATTCTTGGCTGCTTCACAGGAAGTTGTCGAAGCAGGTTGGACGAGTGTTGAAATAAGACTCCTCGCTCAGATTTTATCTGTCTGTCCGTCCACAGCTAAACACGTACGGCTCTGAGATAACACAAAAGATGGAAAGGCTTTCAGTTATTTTTCAGTGAAAGCTGAGAGTTTATTCTCTGCACAGCAGTTGGTTTTCTTTAGTCTCTGCACGTATTGTTTTTTAGGAAAAGACTGTTTGGTAACACTTTAGTATGGGGACTAGTTCTGTCTTTTACCTAGCTACCCAATACTTAATAGCTTGAATAATACTAGCATATTGGCTGTTTGTTAGCGCTCATATAGTACATGTTAATGTTGTATATTCCTTAGTACATATAATGTTGTATATTTGAATATTGTATATTCCTTAATCCTATACCAAGTTTAAATAAACAATAAATTACAAGTTTATTGAGGTAAAATCTCTAGTTATTGGTAAATATGTGTTCTTAAATTGTTAATGTATTTTTCTTTCTTAGGTAATATGCCATAGATTGTTATTGCCTCACCAGTTGTAAATAAATAACTATTTGGAACTATCCTTGTTGCATTAGTATTCCCCTGTAATCTGTGGAACAAAGATAACGGGGGCAATTTTCTTTTTTTTCCAAGAGGAATGTCATCAGTATGCGGCGGTGACCTTCTGAGTTAATTCTGCATTGGGAATTAATTCTCACAGCAAGGCCATAGGGGACGTCTGATTGGTGGTTGTCACGGATACCTGCGTTCAAACCCTCCCTTCATCCTGTTGAGCTCAAAACCTGTCACTCTTTGAAGATCAGAGGATCTCACTGAAGAACTGTCAACACACACACACACACACACACACACACACTTCCCATCGGCGTTTTTGATGTTCATAATTCAGACACACTTTCCATCATTCCACTTGTATCTCATGAGAGTTATACTGTGAATTGGCACATCTTAATAACTCATACAGTTTAATCCATAGAGAGCAAATTCCTGATTCTGTCCTTCTCACTTAAAGGATTCTGGGTTCAGTACAAGTTAAACATTGTGGTTACTGTAAAGCCCTTGATATAGTACAGTACAGGAGCAGACAATCACTTCTATATCTCTACATACAGAGAGTCTTTTGTTCTGAGACACTTTTTTTAGTTTCCAAAACTTTGTTCTTCTTCTGTTGCTAATGGAACTGCAGTTAAAATCATTTTCTGCAGTGATTAACTTTGTCACATTGCTGTTGATGAAAATTGATTTGAATTGATTCCAGAACAGCAGGGATTTGGGAAAAAAAATCAAATTGCTTCTTAAAAAGTGTAGTTTTATTGTGGCTGAGCCAGACATGGTTTACTAAGAACAAGTAAAAGTGTCTTTTGTGTTTTGTTTTGTTTTGTTTTGTTTGTCTATAGTTTGGTGTGACTTTTCCCTTTGTTGTCATTTCCTAGTAAACAATGCAATCTTGTCATTTTTATCTTATAAGCAGAACCGTCTCCCTGTCTTAAATCGTTGTTTTTTCCTACAGTACCAGATTGTGTTTTGCTAATACAAGCAGGAATGAATGTTGAATGGATTCAGCTGGTTTACTCTGGGTTAAGTTACAAGTTAATCACAGAGATGGGGAGTTAATTGAATGAAATGATATTTGGCTAATGCTGTGGTATGGGGTTTAATGGACAGCATAATGGGAAGCTAAGCACCATTATTATAGCTGTGATGGTTGGATGGTGTTGCACGCTAAAAAGTCAACCTGATATTGGAAAGAGGACACAGGTAAACAGCAGGTTTAGAGGTTAATAAGTGAGAGAGAGTTGAATGATGTCGGGAAGTGTGAGTTAATGGAGAGAATTCTGTGGCAGCTCTGTTAGTTGAGCCCTGCCTCAGTGTCAGTGACTTGTGCAGTTGTGTGAATGTATTTGTGGAACAGCGTACAAATGTACATGGAACGATTACGTTGGAATGGCCGCCAGGGAACGTTTGTCATTGTAATACTTGTAGTAGTTTGGTGTGTCATGTTTCTGTCATTTGAGGTAGCCCACAGCAGCTCCTCAAATCTTCTCCGCTCCAGTCAATAGCTTCATTCCTCTCTGGGACTTCAGAAGAAAGGTTTAATATCATGTCACCTCAAACACTCAGACGTTGTTGTTTTCTGGTAAGCCTTCTCAGGCGTTCCTCTCACGTATTTGCTGGTGGTGGGACGTGCTTCTATTTTGAGATTTCCCAGAAGGTCTT
The DNA here is from genome assembly GCA_036877545.1 of Yasuhikotakia modesta. Taxonomy (NCBI): domain Eukaryota; kingdom Metazoa; phylum Chordata; class Actinopteri; order Cypriniformes; family Botiidae; genus Yasuhikotakia; species Yasuhikotakia modesta. The sequence goes on from JBAJNP010008992.1 coordinate 17,750, forward strand.
TGTTCTGTTAGTGTTGCAGTCTGTATTCCCTCAGTCAAGTCAGTCTGAACTTCAGATGTATGTGTCACTCTTAGCCAACACACGCTCACCCTCAGAGCGTCAGAGTGGCAATTGTCTCTTCCTTTGAACTGAAAGACCCTTAATTATTCCAGTTTGGAGTCCAGGTTCCTCCTTCTCATTCTAGCCATAAATATTATGTCACTTTGGTCATTTTCTTTATTTGAGGACACAACAGACACTACACACCTACTGAACCCCTACATATCTTTGAATTGTTGTTTCATGTACCAAACACATTTGCATTGTTTTTCATTATTTTGAACTGTGAGCATCACTATTGTTTTGCTATTTGGAAAGTAGTTATAAAAGTTAATCTAACAAATTAAGTTAATTAAATGTCATTGGGTTTGATTGTTACTGTTAAACTGGTGTCATGAAAATTGATCATTAATTATTCATCATTGCTGTCATTTAATTGGTTGCTGGCTTTTTCAGATTCTTATTTTGATGTGCACTCTCCTTATTTTCTGTTTTATATCAGGAGTGGCTGCAGGTTCGAGTTTACCTCAGAAATCTCTTAGCAGACGTACATCCAGGTTAATGTGTAGCGTAACCAGACTGACAGACATCAATAGTACCTGTTAAGTGTACTTCAGTGACCAGGCACTCAGAACTTGTTGTTCGTTCTCTTCACACATATCTGTTAGTGCTTAGGCACACTGCTTGCGTGTTAGAGCTGTTTGTGCATGCATGCGTACGTGTGTGAAAACTCTGCAGTTCATTTGATGGCTTCCAGCGGTATTGTGACAGACGTCGAATGTTCTTTTGCAAGCCCGTGTCTCCATCGTTCTGCGGGTCATCGCCCGCCAAATCGACTCCTCTTTCTCCTGTCAGCTCACATCAGAGTGAGTCTTTCACCGCGTTCTTCCAGTCCTCCCCTTCCACCTCTGTCTGTCTTATCAGTGGGAGACAGCTTCACACTGCCTCCGTTGCCTGGGAGGCCCATTGCGCTCCAGTTGACAGCTGGGGTTCAGAGTCTGTGAGGAGTTTGCTGGGCCTTGACTTATTTCCACACATCACTAGACTTTCAGTATCGTCTGTGTTCGGTGATGCGAGCGCTAACTTGGCGCATGTTTGCTGTGCTTGGCTACATGATCAATAGAGGAAAAAACGTGGGTTAATATGATGTCCTCTCATTTCAGAACTTTTGAATGCAGCCTTGGGCCTTTAGATACGAGATGTGCAATGTACCTGTTTCTGACATTTAGACAAAGAAAGAATTAATTGTGTATTCATGAGAT
>JBAJNP010008993.1:0-18738 GCA_036877545.1 Yasuhikotakia modesta
TTTGATAAAAATCATGACCTAAACACATCTACAGTGTAATATTCAGTTACGGTTATAGCGCCACCTGCAGTTAACAGGAAGTGGTGTGTTTTACACAGGAAGTAGCATATTTTACACTACGATTAACCTATGCTTTGCCCACAAGTCACTGTTATGAAAGCCAACACGTGGCTGTGGCACTGAGTGGTGCTAGCAGTCCTGGGTGGCAATGGCACCGGTGCGAGGTCCCGCTTATCGCTGCTTGTAGCTTTAATTAGGGACCGAGCACTAAGCGTGCAAAGTCCCTATTGTTTCTGTGTTGTTTATTATTATTATTATTATTATTATTATTCTCCCGCTTTGATCGCACTTTTGAGGGTATTAACATGCACGAAAACTCACCAGATTTTGCACACGCACCAGCCCCATCGGAACTCGGCATCTGTAAGGGGTTTTGAAATTAGGCGGGGCAAAATAGCTCCATAGCGCCACCTAAACCTGCCCAGGGCACTACGGTTAACATACATGTACCAAATTTGGTAGGTCTATAGAAAACTTTAATTCATTAAAAAAAGTCTCTTGGAGCGAACCTCTAATCCAAACAGGCGATTATTTATTTTTAATTAAATCTGGATTTTTATTATTTTTGACAAATTCCACGTGTCGTACTTTAACAAACTCCTCCTAGAGATTTTATCCGATCAACTTTGTGCTGGTGTCATTCTCATTTTAAGGCCTTTGCGATGTTAAATTGCGAAGCGTTTGAGTTTTCGTGCAAGAACACGACCGTGGCGGGAGGCCAAATTTTTGCGTTTCGCCATGAAAAAAAAGGTGTTTTTAAGGCCTATAATGCTCTGATCGGCCCCATCCTTCACACATTTGATAAAAATCATGGCCTAAACACATCTACAGTGTAATAGTCAGTTACTTTTATAGCACCACCTGCAGTCAACAGGAAGTGGTGTGTTTTACACAGGAAGTAGCATATTTTACACTACGATTAACATATGCTTTTGCCCACAAAACACTGTTATTAAAACCAACACGTGGCTGTGGCACTGGGTGGTGCTAGCAGTCCTGGGTGGCGGTGGCACCGGTGCGAGGTCCCGCTTATCGCTGCTTGCAGCTTTAATTATAACGGTATAATCCACTTTAATAAGATGGTCTTTTTGTTTTAGAAGCTAAATTAAATCCAGTAGAATAATCTGTAAAAATTATAATCTGATGAAATAGAAGGACAAGATTTTTACTGGGACTTCCACTCATCTTTCATTAAAGCATCTTTAATGTTATTCATTGAAATGCAAACAGAATTGTGAGCGTATTCACAAATGGACCAGGTGGAAATCAAATTAACTGATGGCTTTGACAACCCACTGAAATTAGTTAACAAAAACATTTGTTTTAAATGTGTCCAGATGGCGAGAGAGTTTGTGTGCAGGAGGTTGAGTGGCATAGAAAGGGCAATTAGCACAACAGTTACATATGACACACAAGATTGACACACTTAGTTTGTGTTATGATCGGAGGATCTGTGAGTTTTGCTTTCCAATGGGAGTCTATTGCAGCCCCCAGAACAGTATGCTAAAATTGTTTTGGTAAGGTGTCTGGTACATTCGTAGGGGGAAACTCTAACTTTTGTCCACTGATGGAGAAAAGGAGACATTGTGTTAATTATGTGACACTAGGTGTCTGTCCTTGAGAGCCTCTCATCTCTGATCTGAATATGAAAGGCCAACCAAAATTGACAAATGGAATTTGCATGCAATTTCCAACTCCATACGTATGGCTATGAAAGGAAATGGTAAGCCCCATTTATTTAGGCTGATAAACTGAGAGCATATCTTGGCCATACAGCGGACAATTCACAGTTGTGGTATGAGGGAATTATTGTCTTGCTCCCTTTTTTAGCAAACAGAGGTTACAGTCAAAACTGAGACATTCCCTAACTGTCACTGACACTGACACCAATTCTGGTCTACTGGTTAAGGAGTTGAGCTTATAATCTGTAGGTTGCTGGTTTGATTCCAGAACTGAAGTGCCCTTGAGCACCTAACCACTGATTGCTCACCGTGTGCTGCAGGGATAGCTGCCCACTGCTCCGTATGTGTGTGTTCATGACTTGCAGGGTGTGTTCACTCCTTATGAAGGATGGGTTAAATGAGGTCACATTTCAGTTATGGGTAACCGTAACTGACTAATATATGTCACTTTTCATTTTCACATTGTGTCAATGACCATAGGGGTCCTTATACTAAACACCACATCTCATGAAGTACATTACAGTATATGTACTATGACATATATGCTTCCAATAAGCTTTTAAAGACATTTAAACCTTATATGTAGATTAGGATCCATGTGCGTTTAAAAGAGAAGCAGTATATTTTTCTTTGGTGGCCCACTAATCAAAGCCCAGCTTACAACAAATCTTTGGAACTCAAAAAAAACCCCATTGAAAATAAACATTAAATGCACAATTTGGTGAAGTTAACTCATTTATTAAACATACTTAATAAAATTAATCTTAGATGTCTCAATCAGTCAGCTACACACAGAGCTAATTAACAGTGCCGAGAACTTGGATATATTACAGCTGACAGGACTGCAGCATCTTTACAACTGTTTATTTATATTTTATAACAACACAAAGTTTTAATATAATATTAATGATGTGACATAACAAGTTTTTCCTCTTTACTAGACAGTTATTGTTTTATTAGTAGTAGTAAATATAAGAAATATTATTATTATTTAATAGCCACAAACTATCCATTAATTGCCTATAATGGATAGTTGGTGGCAGGCAAGGGCTCAGGGTTCAACTAGTTAGTATGGTCCAGTTAGCCCCAATATTTTAAAGGGTCCTTAAAAGTATGACCTTGGTCAACATTTCAACAACACACTGTGAAATCTGGAATATTGGAAGTGGATTTATACAGGTATATATCCTTAAATGGGAATGACAGTGAATTAAATGGGAATGACAGCTTTCAGCCAAGATGGCAAGATGAATCATTAGTCTGTGTATCGGGAGAAAAAAAATCCTATATTGTATTGTACATTTCCAGTGTCTTCTAACTGTATATTTTATCAACTTATGAAGAAGGGTAGCTTAAAGATAGCTTAAAAGCTAACACACAGAGACTAAAACCCACAAAACTTCAATTTGGTGTTTTCATGAAGTCTTTAAAGCTAGTAACACAGAATCCAATTAAATATTGCAAACACAGAGTCAACAATAACAAATGAAACAGAATAGTTCTAACTATGTGTTGCATGTCTCACACTGCATGGTGCATGTGCATTGAACTGCTCTTCCATTAGCAGTTTTCTCACAAGCGCTGTTTGATGTCTCTCATTTTGTGCATGTTGGTGATAATAACAGTGTTTCTCACTAATGCTGATCACTAACTGTGAACTTCTAACTCTTAATCTCCCACCTGCTGTCAAGTTCTCGCAATGTATGAAAATGTTCTTAAGTGCCCTACGCCTGGCTGCACGGGCCGGGGTCATGTCAACAGCAACCGGAACTCTCACAGGAGGTGAGTTTCCCTCCATCTGGACCACCATTCCAAGAGACAGCTTGTTTATTAACATCCTTATTCTATAGTAATTTTCTCACAGTGTGTGGATTACATTTTTACCTTTCACAAAGCTAAAGCTTTGCTGAAGCTAGCATATTGCTCATAGTTGTGGTGAGGGACTCAGTCAAACAAGTAACCTTAAGGTAAATAAGGTAGCCTGTTAGCTCAACTGGTAGAGCGTTGCGTTAACACCGCAAAGGTTATTCGATCCCAGGGGAAGGCAAGTCCTGATAAAAATGTGTACCTTGAATTCATTGTAAGTCGCTTAGGATAAAAGCGTCTACCAAATGAATAAATGTAAATAGTGTAACCTTAACATGTAACGTTCCCCAAGCCCACACCATTTGTGTTGGAAGATTATGAAAATCTCACAGACATACATGGGAGGAGTGACCTCATATTGACTTCATATCATATTGACTTAGGGGGCAGTTGTGGTCTACTGGTTAAGGAGTTGGGCTTGTAATCAGTAGGTTGCTAGTTCGATTCCAGCACCGGCAGATAGCAACTGAAGTGCCCTTGAGCAAGGCACCTAACCCCTGATTGCTCCCCGGGCGCTGCAGGGATAGCTGCCCACTGCTCCGGGTGTGTGTGTGTTCACGACTTGCAGTGTGTGTTCACTCCTCACATGGATGGGTTAAATGCAGAGGTCACATTTCTGTTATGGGCAACCGTAGCTGACAAACACGTCACTTTCACTTCACTATCCACAGACCAGCATGTAACAGACACTTCAGCTACAACTCTTTTGACTTGGGACATGCTAAAACTCTCTCTGATTTCCTTAGTAGCCACATAAGGATACCTGAGCGACCTACAGCACCCTACAAATTTAGGGCTACAGATTCACAGCCTGCAGCACTAATATTTGAGATGTAAACCTTTCGTATTGAGACTGTATGTGGATTTCATTTCATTAGGCTGATTAATTCAGTCTTACGTTCTCTTCACATAGATATTTTGGGAGGCTGCCATAGTAAAGCTCTCAGAAGCTGCTGTAGAGAGCAACAGCTATTAGCACATCACTGACACTTTGCCAGGGGATAAAGCCCCACTGCAGATGGCTGCCACAGACCCTGAACCACACACACACATGCCTTCACCTACTGCAGTGTTTTCTCTTTACTCTGTGTATTAGACATGTGTGTTATGTTCAGCAGAACCTATTTTCATATTCATTATATTGATGCTGTATGAAACGGATTACAGCAGCAAAGTGTAGAAACTGTATAAATTATTCATTTAACATAACAAAATATTTGGACACTTATCAAAGACATCTGGACATCTGGATTATTCAAGACCTTCTTCTAGATGCTAGACTGACATCATGCATCCTCTTACATGTTCTAGAACATTAATCACATATTTACTTAATCAGACCAAAACTATGTTTAATTAGAATTCACTGTGAATTAATGAATTAATCTCTGTAAAATGTTTTGGTTATTATTTTAGCCTGTCTGGATGTCCGATAGCAGCGGCAGAGAAACTGGCCAAAGCCCATGAGAAACACCAATCCTGTGATGGAATCAAATCCAGCCAGGGTTCAGATCGGGTTCTCAGGTAATCCAGAACCCCACACAACAGCAGAGTTCCCAAAGTTCCCCATTTTCAAATCAATCTCTGATTAGTAAACCTACAATTGTCTCAGCACATTTAGCTAGGATGTAAGGAATTTTAACATTCTTTAAAGGTCTGTGAGATTCAGCAGTCAGGCCGAAACTACTGCTAGCCCAATGTATTTCCATTACAGGCCCATGTGCTTTGTAAAACAGTTGGAGATTCCACAGTATGGCTATAAAAACAACGTCCCCACAACAACCCCACGCTCTAACCTGGCCAAAGAGTTGGAGAAGTATTCCAAAACAAGCTTTGACTACAACAGCTATGACACCAACAGCATCTACAGCAAACGACACACTGCTGCACCCAAAGTCCACGGTCGAGACACGCTGCCCAAAAGTGATGATGGTAAGACAGTCGTGCTTTATAAAAATGACTACTGTTATTCCACTGTTATCGTCACACTCACTGTTATGTTATATGTGAGAAAGCTATTGCCATTTTCCTTAGTTGCAGTTTGTTCATTTATTTATTGAACAGTGATAATCTGCACAACAACGTTTTATTGCAAATGTTTGGGTCAGAAGATAAACACTTTTAAAAATGATATGATATGATCAGTAGACTTTCACTGTGTTTGTGCAACTAATAACAAAAGCTAATTACTTTATACACTAATGCACATAAAAGTAACAAAACACAGTAAAATATTGGATTAGATTAGAAATTGATAGATTTGATTTGACTGTATTTAAAACTAATACTTTTCAGTATTAAATAAAATATAAGCATACTTTCAAAAAATGATCATTTCCTCCATCTTAAATGTAAATGTGCAATCAGTTTGTGGCAATGCATTCTGGGATTGGACTCAGACTACATGATTCTTATAATTTTACATCAACATCACAACTCTGTTTTTTCCACTAGCCAAGCGCTACTGCAAGAGTTCCAGCTCAGCCAGCAGCACCACCAGCAGCTACGACACCAGCAGCAGCAGTCTGAGCTGTGGAGGGGGTGGAGCCAGAGGAGGGGAAAGCAGTGCCAGCAGCACCTGCAGCAGGAGCAGTTTTGACTTCACCCATGACATGGAAGCTGCGCACATGGCTGCCACCGCCATCCTCAACCTGTCCACCCGCTGCAGGGAAATGCCCCAGGGTGGCAAACCCCTGCAGATCTGCACACAGGTACACCCACAGAGAGTTTGTGTGTCCATTGCCACAGATGTGTTCATTTTTGATGCCCAACAGGAAAGCTTGGGGAGTTAAGAACTCTGGGCTCTCTCTTTGTATTCAGTCAGTCTCTCAGTTTCCATAAGGAGTTTTCTTAGGAACAACAGTGTCTGTTATAATGGTAAAATACTGTCCACTGTACACTTGCATTTCTCTGTGATTGCTGTGCATCACTGCCAATCTGCTCTACAAGGTTGCTAAGGTAGTTGTAAGCTGGTTGCTTCTCCTAGGAACAAAGTCTTTAAATTTTGTATAAATATTAGTTGCGTCCCTCATTCAGTGTAAGTTTCTGAGATGCTGTTTGAATCGCTGTGTGGTTTGAGGTGTCGTCATATTTCAGAATGTGTGAGCAATAACAATAGTGTTGACTGCTTTACCAATGCCACTAACTCTTATATAAAGACAATCTCACACAAGCCTTCTGACATTATGAGATTTAAAGTAAAACATTGTTTGGCTGATTTATATTTACTAATTCTTTAAGGCCTGCTGGTGTAATACTACAACCTCACTTTAGCTCTGCTGAAAATAAATTAGTTTTTTCTTTCTACGACCACATTTACATAACAAATAACTTCTATTGTTCTACCTTTAATTTATGTGCAATTTATGTGATATAGATTTTATAAATAGGCCATAAACTCAATCAACACAATCTGTGAACTTGCCTTCAACAGCATCTGCTTGTTTTACTGGACTGGATAAAATCAACATTCAAGTAAGTAAAACAGCTCAAATATTTTTCAAAAATGTAATTTTAGATTTTAAGCTTGTGTCAATGTACTAACAGAAGGACAGCATTTGTGTTTCATTTACAAGTTTTAAATGTCTTCATTTTTGACATTTTTACATAAACTGGAACAGGTGATAATGTTCTGATACGTGGGGGGGGGGTTTATGTAAGTACAGGTTACAGGTACACAATACAGGTTTGTAGCCTGAAAAATAATCAGTATTTTTTTATTTCAGAAGGCCAGCAGCCAGGAATGACCATCTTATCTACAATATGTATGATGTCATTGATGCCATTGTTCCAAAATTGGAAACAGTGACTTTAAGATGGATTCTGATACACATGATGAAGATACATGTGGAGATACCTGTGAAACAAACTCATGATTGCTCATCTGATGTAAATGTGGACATCACAACAGCATATACAAGCAATTCATCAAGAATGCAGGCCACGACCCATGAGTCCCAACACTGTGTCATCACGTCAGACATCACTAATGATGCCGTCTCCCAGAACTGCCTGTGGGACTATCATCGCTGAATATGGCTGTGAACAGAGCAAAGATTTGTAAATAATTTACTATGCTTTTAATATTTTGCTATGCTTTTTCATTTAGTTGATCAGGTTTTGTAAATATAGTTTGTATTAATATGTAATAATAAATTATTTTTATAACAATATGATTTGTCTGATTTTCATTATTGTGTTATTATTAATGTATAGACATATACTGTTATGAGGCTACATACGCAGGATGATGATGATGATGAGGTGATGATGTCTACATTTATTCAGACAGTGAGTAAAATCACCTAATTTCTGCTACCCAACAGACCCAACATTTAATATTACATTTCCCTAAAAACTTGTCAGAATGTAAAAGCACATTTATTACAGCATATAAAATGTGTTAAAATTGCTGGTCCTTCACTATATTTGGGTCTTTGAGGGCTAGTGAGCTTCAGTACCAGCCTCAGTCAAATGCTAAGTATGAAAATCAGAAGTAAACAGGAAGGAAGAGCAACTAACATGTGGAGGAAGCATGGAGGAGTGCAGAGAAAAAAGTCTCTCTCTCGCTCATTCTCTGTGCTGTCATTCTGTGCTGGAGCACAGGCTGAGCTGGCCTGCAGCTAAACTCATCTGCTGCTGCCACAGCTCAGGGCTGTATGAGGCTCCATTTCACTGGATCAGTCTCACAATGGAGACGCTTGTTAAGTGTGATCATGGCACAGCAGACAGAGATGTGCCTTAATGTGCCCATGTGCCTTAACCAAAGAATTCATTTTCAACTATATTTGAACATTGTATTTAAGAAACAATGTGTCCAATTTTCTCTGTAGAAGGATGGAAAGATTAGGAAAAGGTTATTTATAACTTATAAAACTCCAAAACCTTATGATGCATGTCAGGAGGGCCTGTATGTCAAAAATAGTTACAGAGGGTAGACAACAACATTATGCTGCCTTCTAAGATTGCCTGTCTTGGCTTTATTCTAAGTCAATATGGCAAACATATTAAAAAAGCATGAGTAAAACCAAAATGAATATATATACATTTCAACACCATCTTCAGTCTCTTTCTGTCTATATACCAAACAAACACACATGCCCTCTGTTGGCCCTGTGCATTAGTCCAGAAGCACTTTATTTTTTACTGACAGGTGAGACTGGATGTTGTCCTTGGGCAGACAAATGTCAACTGGAGTCAACAGTTGTGGGCAGCTGTGGTGTACTGGTTAGTGAATGAGGAGTGTGCTTTACTTTTATAAGCAATTAAACGTTTCTTGGGCTTACAAAAATGCTAAATCATGCTCGCATTATACTAAATGACGATAGCCTCATGCTCAAATGTTGTAGGAAACAGAAATATATGTGAGCTCAGATGTTTTAGCTGCAGTGTCAGGTGGTGGTGAGAAGGGCAGCGCACTCACTCTAACACCACAGCGCCATCTAGTGGATCTGTCGCTGCATAGCGTCGGTGGTCGTAATTGTTTAAACAGCAATATCCTGCCTTTCTGTATGTCCATGTGCTGAAACATAAACGTTTATCTGGTTGACAGATGAATTCTCACGTCCGCTGACCTGTGAGTTTGACTGACATCCCTTTACAAACATTACCGTATGGGTCTGAGGAACAATAGTACTTTAGGTAAAGGATCTGTGTGCATAAATGAAAGAGTGATTTAAAAAATGAAATGATAATGCATATAAACTTCTACTGAACTGCGATGAGGCTGATTTCTGAATTGTGATTTGAGTTAAATAACAATAAACAGTTTATTGATATATGTAGCAAGACTCTGGCTATGTTAGGATTAAACAGTTAAATCACCTTTTTGAGTCTTCATGTAAAATGACTTTAAACATGTCAGTTGACAGATACAGAGTTTATTCTGTAAGGTGTGAGTGGAAACAACAGCTGCTGTTAACATCTGTTACACCGGCCATTACCAGTAAATGCTGCAAAAATCCCCGAGAACAAACAGCCACTGCTTTGTATTACAGACATTACAGACATTACAGACAGACTGACTGCTGGATGAACAAAGTAAAGGCAGATTTTATTTATTAAATGAGATGTAAGTGGATTGTTTAGGGGCTTGGGAGAATAAATCTGGGGACCCCAAATATCATTACAGAAATCCAGCAGTTAAGAATGAACCTCATGATTTAAAACAAAAAAGATGATTTCCAAAGATTTTTCTTTTCTTTTCTTTTCTTTTCTCTCTCTGTCAGACGTCAGACGATCTGGATCCGTTCCACGATATTTTAGAGGACAGCGCATACAGTGCAGATGTCAGTATTTCCAGTCCTAAGCCCAAATTTCCACCTTGTAAAGAAAGCAAGAAGGAGCTGATAACGTAAGTGACCTTCATCCTGATTCTCTCGCTTTATCTCCTCACGCTGCTCCGCTGCATGTCACGTGATCGGACATTAACTTCAGTCATGGAGTCAGAACAGCAGCCGCGCTGTGCGGTGATGCGACACCTTCAGACAGTGAAGATAAACTGCAAACAATGACCTAGAAAACGTTGATGGTTTGGCAACACTATTCATAAAAGTTGCACTTTGCAACTGAAGTACAACAAGTATAAGATATACGGTGCATTAAAAGTATTCTGACCGCCTTCACTTTTTTATTTTTTGCAAATGAAATTTCTCATTGGCATAAGTATTTAGACTCTTTGTAACAACACTTCATTTGGATCGGTTGCCTCCAGTTTCTCTTAATCGTTGCCGAGATGTTTCTACACTTTAACTGGAATCCATCCGTGATCCATTAAATTGGTTGGACACGATTTAGAAATGCACACAACGCTCTGTAAAAGCCCGTAGAGGATGAGCTACAGTATCACACAGACCCGACTGCAGGGGCACCGTTGTGTGTGTGTGTGTGTGTTCACTCCTCATGAAGGATGGGTCAAATGCAGAGGTCACATACGGGTAACCGTAACTGACAAATACACATCACTTTCACTTTGAAGGTTTACAAGTGTGTCACAACCAGAAGAAGTTTGGCTCAGTTTGGTCACCTGGCCTAACTGAGCAATCTAGGATAAGCTGATGGTGCCTCTGATTCCAAAAACCTAGAAGCACGACTCACAGCCCTCAGACTGGGCTGAAGGTTCACTTTCCAACATGAATGTTCTGTTACCCAAAAACACTCAAGACTGTAACTGCTGCTCAAGTGCTGAGTAAAGGGTCTGAATACTTATGTAAATGTTATATTGCACTTTTTAAAAATAAATATACAGACATTTCAAAAAAATTTTCACATTATTATTATGGGATACTGAGTGTAGATTACTTGTTAGAGTTTCTTTAAATGATTGTAGAATCAGGCTGTATAAATCAGGCAAAATAAAAATGAATAAAAGTGAAGGGGGTCTGAATAATGTTTGGACACACTGTAAAGTTTAATCAATGTTGTAACCATTTACCCCATAATACATATGAATACGTTTGTTACAGCTGATGTGGGGTCTAGATTAAGTGTTGCCATTTTCCGGGTTTTTGTTTCTTTCTGTTCTGGATTTTGCCCTTTTATTCTGTCTGTGTTTTTGGAGACAGATGTCCTACACCCGGGTGTGATGGGAGTGGGCACCTAACCGGTAATTATGCCTCACATAGAAGGTGTGACTCTGTTTTCAGTCCAATGAATTTGTTTTCAGCTTACTTCACCTACACTGTCAAACCATCAGCCGAAAAACAGCATACATAAATATGTATGAGATTTTAGATTTGATGAGAAATTAACTAACTAGCAGATGCCCCCTTCACTTGCACCATTGCTTTTTTGCATTTACAGTCTTTTGTAAGAAAATGTGTTTTCTATTGTCTGACCACAGTTTTGTTTCACTGACATTCATCTACACAATCTTTCAGTCTTTCAGGTTGTCCTTTAGCAGATAAAAGCATTCGTTGTATGATGGCCACCAATTCACAGGAACTCAAGTAAGTATCAGTTCAGCTGTTGACAGTTGCTGTTGTAGAGCACACACGTCATTCTCAGAAAACAGATTGGATATTTGTTCCTGGAAACTCATGAGAAAAGGCATTGTTATCACCTCAGGCCCAAAACATGCTTTGTGTTAAACATGTTATGTTTGAAATGTTCTGGGATTAAAAGGCAGTAAAATGCCTAATGATGTTGTTAACAACAAATATTACACCACACATTCATTTAAATGAGTATACTTTGTGCCATAATGAAACAAATATAAAAATTGGTCATTAATTTTATTTTTTCTGATAACAGTTGGGTTTTCATAATGTAAACATTTTTAGACTTTTACAGAATTTTGAATTTTACAGAAATTTCTGTTTGAACCATGTTGTCAGAAAGACTTTGATGTCATTTCCTCAAATATAATTTTAGAAAGATACAAGTGGTATATTTAAAGGGGGGAAATGAAAGTATTGTCTTGTAAAATCCATTAATATTATAAGTTTATATTATAAGTAAAGTAATGAACATTTCTTCTACAGATGCATTTCCTGAGAAACCACAATAGCTCTAATTGCTATACATAATACATGGTATTAATTTTATGCTGGATGTTAGAGGACAGCTGTGTTCAGTCAGAAGTCTTCTCACGCTGGGCAGTAACAGAATGTATCTCTGTCCCAGGTGCCCGACCCCGGGCTGTGACGGCTCGGGACATATTACTGGCAACTACGCTTCTCACAGAAGGTAAAATAACCCTTTAGACCAGAGCACACATCTCACACATACAATACACACTGAGGTAACAACTGTGTGTATGGCGTTAGTTTGTCAGGATGTCCACGGGCACGAAAAGGTGGAATGAAGATAACACACAGCAAAGAGGACAAGGAGGACCAGGAACCAATCAGGTACTGACTGACAAAGTATTGGAAGAAGTACCAGAACTTTCTGATGCTTTTCTTTTGGCCACTTCTGTTATAAACATTGCTGTCACAAATCCCTGTTGTGAGAATAAATGTGAATGTAAATGAGAATATAAATGTGTCATGGCTCCATAAACCATTCTTGTGTGAATTATTTACTACAGTTTTACAGTCACTGCTGATGGCAGATAATCTGTTTTAAAGACTGATTTGATTTGTCAACAGAAAGAGGCCGCAGTGAAATGAAAGGGATGTATTTTATGCCGGCAGGTGTCCAGTGCCGGGCTGTGACGGCCAGGGTCACATCACAGGAAAGTATGTGTCACACCGCAGTGCGTCGGGCTGCCCCCTAGCGGCCAAACGCCAGAAAGACGGTTATATCAACAGCTCCCAGTTTACATGGAAAACAGGGAAAACAGACGGCATGTCCTGTCCCACACCTGGCTGTGATGGATCTGGTCACGTCAGTGGCAGTTTCCTCACACACAGGAGGTTTTTGAATGAATCACTTATTATATCACTTTAACAATATTAACATGTCTGCAGTATCTATAACCATATGCACTCCTGGCAAATATATCTGACAGTATTTTACATAAAATATAACAAAGAAATGAATGATACCACACACTATTAGTAGCATACAAAGATCAAAATTGTTTACCTTTCATAGATAGTAACTACAGTAGCTGAACTTATCATGATGAGATTGTGTGACTGTAGCAAATACAGTTTGAGAATCTTTATTTCTGCATGTAGTTTGTGTGAATAATGTTTGTTCTGTTTGTCATTGTCACAGTCTCTCCGGTTGCCCACGAGCCACAGCTACTATGAAGAAGGCCAGACTCTCAGGGGTGGAGTTGCTCACAATTAAACAACAAACAGGCAATAGTAACATCATCCTCTGTACTGTTTGTTTTTCTAGGGCTGCAGAACATTTAAAAGAAAATGTGATGACTTATAACACTAATATTAACATTATAACATTATTGTGATGAAATAATGTTTTAAAACATATATAACTACCATATAACTACCAAGTTTTATGTTCTTTCTGGGAAATGAAACACTGTTCCAACTAAAATCTGCATATCAGTCTCTCTGCATCCACCTAGAATGATGACTACACATGACTGTTTGAAATATTACAGTCATTTAGTTTTGTGACTAGGTATTGCAGTATTGCACATCTGGCATATCTGAATGGTTTCAGAATATTCTGCAACCCTGTGTTAAATCATAGATGAGGAGCAGATCTGCTGTATAATACAAATTACCTAAATAATGCTTTACTTTTATCCAGAAAACACAAGCTAATATTTAAATACACACACTAACCCGTCATTATTCATGTTTCATAGCTAAATAAAATTACTATCAGGGACTTCCTCTACTGGTCCTCCACTGGTCCTCCACTGTTTCTCCACTGTTTCTCTACTGTTCCTCCATTTAGCCACCTGCACCCGCAGATCATGCTCGATTGTAAATATAGTCACAGCTGTTGGGCTTTGCTAGACACATTTCTATTAGTTGACATTCACAATATAGCTAGTATCATACTATTTAACTTTGTATTTATTCTATAAATGAGCATTGATCTATTTTCTTCACAGGTTTAGAAAGTGATACAGAAGTCAAACAGCTGGAAGAAGATATGAAAGATATACATGAATCCAATTCACAGGAGGCAGACATGATCAAACTCAGAACACAGGTAAGTGAATTAATGGAATGAGTTTCATGTTTTGTAAGTATTAACAGTTTAACTCAAAAATATTTATCATTTACTTCAACACTTTTCACTTGATTCGTAATCATAACACCACATTTACATTCACAACAAACACATCAGCTCTTCTAGTATATGTAACAGTTAACAGAACAAGCACAAATCCTTACAGAAATGCAGTACATTCAGAAAGTATTCACACCTCCTTCACAGACTCTTCACAGAAATTTAGAAACACTTGAAATTTGGATCGGTTGCCTCCAACTTTTCTTGATCATTGCTGAGATGTTTCTACACTTTGACTGGAGTCCGTCCATGATACATTAAATTGATTGCAAATGGTCTAAATACTTTAATGTAAATGTTATGTTTTAGTTTGTTTGTTTTTTTGCAGACATTTGTTTATACATGATTGTAGTATCAGGCTGCAACATATCAATATAAAAAAGTGAAGGGGGTCTGCATACAATATATTTACACATCTGATTACAGACACTTTAAACATGGTTTTAAATACTGATGTATGTTCTACAACCCATTTCTCAAAAACTGTATCTGATTGTCCTGTTACATTAAATCTGGACTCATTTTTCAAACAGTAAGTTATTAAGCATGTAACAGATCTGTTTAAAACAGTGTCTTCTCATCTGGTTCACAACTGTAAGTTTATAATAATGGACCACAGTCTCAGATATTTACATGTGAATATCTATCTATAAATACATGTGTTATGAATATGTAAAGCTGAAAGCTTTAATGCACAGTGGTCAGTTATGTCTTATAAATGTAAATAAGTGGAACAATAACTCAGATAAATGTGTTCAGATATTAGTTCCTGCAGTGTGTATATAACAGAAGTTTAGCACATTTCTGTCTAAACCATTTTAACTCCATCATCAACCACTGAAAACATCAACGTCAATCAAAACATTCCAGATGATGCATGACAGTGTTTCAGTGTAAAGTAAGAGATTCTCAAAATAAATGTTTTCTTATTCATGCCACAGATTACAACAATGGAGTCAAACCTGAAGTCTCTAGTGGAGGAAAACAAGGTGATTAAACAGAAATATAAATCTGTGCTGCATGAGCTGGTCAAACACTCACTGATAAACATTTTAACAAACGTCCAGCTACCCCATGGTAAGAACCTCTATCCTCAGCGGTGAGAGCCTGATCTGCTGGACTGGCTCAGAGGCCAATCAGATCTCTGTGAGCTGCCTAGAGGTTCTGTGTTAAGTACATGAAAGTAACAGCAAAGTGAAAAAGTGAAAGTGACATATTTGTCAGAGATGGTAACTGAAACTCAACATGTGAGCTCTGATGGATTTAACCCATCACTGGTGAGGATGAACACACACTGCAAGTCACGAAAACAGACTCACCCAGAGCTGGTAAAAGCACAGGAGTCTGTAAGTTATTACATGTTAATTACAGAAGTTGCATGTAATAAGTTAACAGATCTGTGTTTTCCTTTCCAGAAATCATCACTTCACAAAGAGGCTTCCTTCAGAAATAACAGCTGTTATCAGAGAGTAAGAGCAGCGTTTCACACTGCCATTATTAACTCTTATTATGCTCAACAACAACTGCAGCTTTATTCTTTCAGTTAAAACTGATTGTGTTCATGTGTAAAAAATATTAGGTCAACCTAATGGCATTTAAGCTTAAATGTTTAGGTTTTAATATTATGTAAACATACATTTCACATTGTGTTTGTTACCCCAGCTTATATTTATATATTTATATAATTCAAGTTTTTTGAAGCTCTAGGGGTAGAGGCTGCGTTTTCATTAAAAACAGAAAACATTCATATTAGTTTGTTATTCAGATCAGATTCATGTGTGATGTCATTGCCATCACTACACATTTTTCCTGTCGTCCACAGGAGCCAATCAATGATCAGAACTTTGACGCGTATGTCACCACCCTAACAAACATGTACACAGACCCAGAGCCGTTCCAGTGTCCGGAGAACAAGACTCTGCTGGAGAACATCAAACAAGCCGTCCAAGGCATTCAAGTGTAGCTTCTCTGGTAGTGAATGAACTGCTTCTCCAACATGAAGCAAAGCAGGAGACAAAAGACAGATACATGTGCAGCTCATGCAGTGTGTCAGTGTTAAACACATGACCTTTACAAAAACATGAACTTCCTTTGAACAGATTTTTTTGCCTTGCTTTATTAATGAATGATCTATGGAATCGTTTTTGGAAATAGGTTTTGTATGTTTTCAGATGAAAAGTTTAAAGTCATCTCAGCTGCTTATTAACCACCTTTTAGTTTATATTTCTGAAAAGTATTGCAGTCATTACTGAATGGACATGATTCTGTAAGATTACTGTAGCAGACTACAGTTACAGGTGAAGTGTGTCATTTCTGATAAATACTTCCTCCTATATCACAGTAGTTCTTATGTCTGCATGGGGCACAAACAGTGCAGTTTGTTTATCTGTATTTCTGTGTTTGTTTGAGTGACCCAACCAGCAACAGCAAGATTAGCTCAACCAATGGCATGAGTTTAGGAGTTTAACTACCTGTGGTTCCTAAACCTGCTTAAAATTGCAAATATTGTTGCAAAACCATTTGTATTGGCGCAAAAATGAAACACTTCATCTTCACCAATTACATTTCAAGAATGCAAAAAAGATGGCTACTTTTTAAACAATGGTTTCTGCTCATCAAAAAAAGGAAAAACGTTTTATATAACTCTGATTTTAAAAGACGCAGACTGTTTTTAAAAAAGTGTTAAAAGCAAAGATCCTGGACTCGCTATATGAATGTTTTTAATGTAAACATGACATTAAGAAAATGTTTTGATTTTCATTAATCAATAGTCATTTAATCTGCATCAATACCATGGTAATAACTTTAGAAATGACTATATATGACATCATATGCATATACATTAGGTACCTGCTTGAAGTTACAGTAGTCAAAATCTCAGCAATATATGACGTATGACGTCATCATGTGTATAAAAGAAATGCAATTTCATGTTTGTAAACAGTGGAAGCTACAGAATCTTTTTACAATATGTAAATGATTGATTTTTATATAAATCTTTTAATACTAAAGTTTAAAAAAAGAAAACACGGACATTAAGTTAAAAAACAGGCAATTCTACTCAAGTTTTATTGTATTTCTGCACAAGGATGCGCTACTGTTTCTGTGGTCAGTTGTTTGTATGAAAACAAAAGGGATTTGTAAAGAATCTATACACAATGACAACATGACCTACAGGGTTTTGTCCCTCACTTCAGTGCCAGAGGACTATTTGCACTTGTCCAGGAGATCTTCAGACGTCTGCAAGGACAAGTGACAGACATGGTTTGTGGAGAGAATACAGGGATTTGAGAGGACAATATCTTTATTGTGAACTTTTTAAATTATTATGCTCGTTCATTTTGCTATGTTCTATATCGGAAGAAAATAATCCCCAGTGGCACTTTATGTCTAATCACTGTACAGTCATAGTGCAGAGAAAACTATACCAATACAGTGGGATTGGTTGTGGAATCTGGGGGTGTTGCACAGACATGCACCCGACTTCCAATGTATTAATAGCTGTAGCAACCTTGTTAATACATTACTGAGAGCTAATGCAACTGTGCTTCACTGAATCTCATACATTGTACTAATCTGTCCCTTACAGGACTCCATTATTTAAAATTGCACAGAATCTGGTCTGCAGCTCTCTGCTGATTCAGTGACGCTTTCACAGAGGATCGCTGTCATTTCTAATAATTCTCATCATCAGTACAATGGAAACAGGAACTGAAGCACAAACATTCAAATGATTTACTGTTGGTGCATAAAATTAATAAAAAAAAAAAGTGACTAATTATACAAGGTAAAATAAAAAGATGTCATGTCACGACTTTCATATGAATTATTGTGAATTAATTCATTCTTTCTTTTATCTGAAATTTCCTGGTTAAATTGTTTAATTATCAATGAAAAGGGATTTTGTACAACTGTCGTTCTCTGTGGAACTGAAGTTTGATTTATTTTTGTATGACAGCATGACTTTGATGACATCTTTAATTTACTATAAGTGTGTAATATTCACACGTTGCTGTGATGTTTCATTTTGAAATTGTGAAATTTGTACAATATTTGTCATGCTGGATGTTGACACATCAATAATCTGAATAAAGACAAATTGTGTTGCCACAGACATTAGTAAACATGGTTTATGATTATTGTAGAAGAGTTACTGGCTTGAGTTGAGGGAGTAAAAAACTGTCAGTGGTAAATGACACCATGCTAGTGTTGATAACAACTCAAGCCAATATATGACATATAATGAAGGAAACACTGTACTAGGCCATGATCTGCATAAAGATTCAATCAGGCCCTGCTCGTGTGTATGAGCAGGTGAGGCAGAGCCCCACCCAAATATTATACTATATACTTTAAGTGTCAGTTAAGTGTATATGAGTCTGTGTCAGTTAAGTGTACATGAGTCTGTGTCAGTTAAGTGTACATGAGTCTGTGTCAGTTAAGTGTACATGAGTCTGTGTCAGTTAAGTGT
>JBAJNP010008994.1:0-19039 GCA_036877545.1 Yasuhikotakia modesta
TTAGGTTAGTTTACTGCAGCAGTCAGGAGTAATATGCTGTTTCTGAGACTTCATGACATGCAGGTCGGTTCGGTTTGGGTCGGTAAAAGTCCAAAACAAACAGTTTTCAATGATCCTGAGGTGAAATTCATGCAAAGTTTAAATATTGTTACTTAACTATTTTAACCATTCATAGTCAGTTTCTTTAAGATTTAATGTTATCATGTTTAATGTTAGAGGTAGTTTTTTGAGAGTTTGTACATACAGTCTGAAGTGTGACAGGAAACTTTAACCGGTTCTGTAATATCTGTGTTTGTGTCATATTGACCAGACATTGTGCTCATGTAAAACAGTTAAACACACAGAGCACTTACAGCCACAGCTCACTGCTTCATATCATGTAATATACCTGCCTAAATGTCTCACAGAATCACTTGGGTTTATTTCAGTACTTGGTCGTTCTTGACAGAATTTAACCACATGAATGTAGTTCAGCATTAGATCAAATCCAAAATCCAGCTACCAGTTAGTAATCTTCACACTTTATTTGGTTTGTATTTAACCAGACTTAAATTGAGATGTTATTTATTTTGGGTGTATAAAATGGTATAAATGCCATTTATTTAATGGACAGTTTCAGTGTAAGTCTGAACAGTAGCGGCAAGAGCTGTGCTGACCTGAGACCTTTAACAGTTTAGCATTGGATACGCAGTCCTCACACATTGTTAGTAAGAGCTGTCCTGGAATAGATTTGTTAGTTTTATATTATTGTACAAAATTCAAGATGTTTCAATGGTAATGGCTGATCAAATCTAATCCACGTCAGAGAGCTACGGCCTTATTTCAAGAAAAAACGTTGTTGGATTTACACAAGAACTGCATTAGTTCTGTGTTTCTGTTTGCACTGTTTCCAGGGAGCCGGTGGGTTTAAAGACATAAACAAAGGCTGTGGTTTGTAATTCTATCTTTACATCTTGGCAAAGTCAAGAGTGACTTAGTCAGCAAACGTAACATGGTTGATTTCATGTTGATTTTCAGATTGTGTGTTTGCATTTGGCCCCTGAGCACTTACTCAGTTAAATATTCAAGAATTTGTTGAGTTTGGTGGCAGTTTTTTGGCAGGCTGGTCTCAGATGAAATGTTTGGATCTCGGTTTGTCTCAGCTTTGTCTCATCTTGTGTTAGGTGTGAGCTGGAGCTGTTGTCCTGTGAAGAGAAGAAAATCTCTGTAGAACATTATACAGACTCAGATATCACCTCTCTGCTTCAGTTACTCATCTGGTTTGCATTATTTAATGTGTGATTATGTATGTGTGCTTGTTTGTTGTGCTAAGGCTAAATAAGGCATTTTTAAAAATAGTTAAACACACACACAAAATGATGCTGCAATAAAACTGGGGAAAATAAACATAATTCCTCTATTGTGTAACAGGAATTTTGTATTGACCTGTGAAATGTAATTCTATGATTGTTACCTTCCTGAAACGGGTGTTTATAAAGTGATGTTGTGTTACTGTTGTGACTCCAGATTTCAGGTGTACTCACCCTCTCGTGTGTGTGTGTGTGTGTGTGTGTGTGTGTGTGTGTGCGTGTGTGTGTGCATGTGCGTGTGTGTGCATGTGCGTGTGTGTGCATGTGCGTGTGTGTGCATGTGCGTGTGTGTGTGCGCATGTGTGTGTGTGAGTGAGTGTGTGTGTGTGTGCGCGTGTGTGTGTGCGCGCGCGTGTGTGTGGTTTGCTGAGCAATTTAGATGCACGGCATGTATTCCAGAAGGCTGTTGTTGCTATGGAAACACCCTGGCTGCCGGTCATACGCTGTTATCCAGGGATGTTATTGGCTGTGTTGCTAAGATCAGCGAATGTTGCTTCTAAAGAAAAAATGTTGTTGGCGGATAGATTGAATAATTGAATGAATGAATAATTGAATGAATGGATTTGGCAGTTTAATTACAGAGATGTTGTGTGAATAGATTTAACTGTCCTGTGATTACAAATGAACAAAAGATACATTTTGTGTTTCCGTGATAAATGTAGATGCTTATTAAATATTGTGTGTTTTGTTATGTACAGTAACTTGTGTAGTTCAGTCAGATACCAGTATGTTCTTATGAACTCTGAGCATTCTCATGTTTTTACTAATTCTTAGGTAGAAATCTGTGAAGTGGATGTAAATAATGTTTTAATGACAAGATTAGTTGTGTGTGAAACCGGTTAAAATGTTTTATCACAGATTCGGTCTGGTATATTTAAGCTGCTCCAGTGTTTTATTGCACATGATGTCCTCAGACAGAGATGATTTCATTTCCTATCTGCAAGACAAAGAGAGAGTTTCACAGATCATTAGGTGTGTGTGTGATGAGAAATACAGCTCTCTAATCCACTCATTTACCCTGGATAAAGAGTCTTCATGTAAGCCTGTGTGTAGGATGTTATTGGATATAGTTACTTAATAACTTAATAAATGTACAAATAAGAGAAATGAGTAAAAATCAGTTTGATGGCAGGACAGTCAGTAATTGCTGTGAAAGTGAGACTGTGTGGTTGTGTGTGAAATGTTAATTGACTTTTTAAAAACACTAGCATCAGTTTTTTGAATTGTTGAACGTGAATGTGCTTGTTCAGTTTCATTAATCCAGAATCTTTATCTTCAGGGAAATGAGCAGTTTCTGGCGTCTGCTAGCTGAAGAGGTTAGCAGCAATGTGTGATGTCATTTTGCCTTTTGTGTGTTTGATGTTGTGAAAGGTAGTGATGTTTTAAGTTGTTACTGTTAAATAATCTCAGCATTATCAGTGTATGTGAATTACAGATGTAGATATAGATGATCTAATACAATCTGAGTGATATACGGGCTGAGTGCTTTTCTCTCACGTTTGCCTGATGAATGCTCAGAGTGATTTAACAGTGATGTGTGTGTGTCTGAACACCAGCACAACAGCCAGTGACAATCGCACTGAATGAGACTGTTACTGGTCTGGTTTAAACACAGCTCACGCAGATGATGCCAGGAATAGCCCAATTTCACTGTCACCATACAGTTACGCATTTAATAGTCCCCAGACTGTAATGAACCTGCGCACTGCTCGATAACACACTGCTGCTCTGTTAACACACGTGCTGGTCCATTCAAAGACCTGCAGGGTCTGTTCTGTTTTGTAACAGCCCGATCTACAGTCCAGTCTTCCTGTGAGACTCTTTAACACTGGACTGTTTTGTGTATGTTTTAATAGAATCATGTTTTGAATATACAGCAATGGATGTTTCCTGTCACACATGTTAACTGTAAGCAGGTTATGTTGAGATGGAGGTGGACATGTCTGTTTGAATGCTGTGTGGAAGACTGCAGCAGCGTTTGTTGTGTAACAACTGCCAGAACAAAATGTGGAAACTAAAAATGGCACTAATCAATTTTCTGCCAATAATTATAACTAACATTTTCTTCTTCAGTTATTTCTGGTGGTATTTATCTGTCCTCAGTGCCACCAGCCTCCTCAGCGAGGTGTAAATGATGATTTCTGCCCTCAGTACACGCAACAGCGTAACGGCAGCATGAACACAGAGAGGTGTTTAAATGCATCTGCTGTATCCCTCCCTCTGCTGTGACTGTAACAGTCAGGTGTTGAGAGTCAGTCTGCGTCATATCTACTGTACGTGGTAGTTTTCTACATAAATATCTGTGCACGCAGTTCTGTGACGGCATCTGTAAGGCAGGGATTTCCAGCATGCATTCTTTCTGCATGTTATCATGCGTTTGGATCCTCAGCACAGAAACCTCTCAGGTCTGGAGACTCAGGTCTGGGGAGCCATCTTGTGTTGGTTATGATGAAGTCACGTAAAGTACATACAGCTGGAGTCTCTCAGTGTGTGGGAAAATAATTCTTACTGTTATAATAATGGTGTAAAATCCACCAGTTTTGTTTAGATCTTAATAAATCTTATTTCTGATTGACACACATTTGTTTGGTTTGTCCTGACTGCCTCCTTTCTGCTGTTTCCACAGCAACAAGGAAAAGCCTTTCTTGGGCTGCCCCCTAATGGCGGCTTTACTGTTTACAGATGGTTTATTATATTCATAACAAATGTAAGTGATTAGACACATCAGTGCATACAGTAATTCATAAATAATGCTTTAATCATATCATTGAGGTCCTTGTTTATTTGTGTGACCTTGTGTCTGTAGTTTAGTTCTGATTGTAATGGTTTGTGCTGCCCTTAGTGACTGTTACTCACGTTCCCCAAACATCACAGTCATAGATCAATATAACATCAATATTAATTCATGTTATATTTCTGTATTTTCCGTCACATATTTGTTTTTTTTCTTAGGTAAGTTTTGCCATTTGTTTAATCACTGTTACTGAGGCGTTACACATTGATAAACGGCCGACTGGTGTCAGTAAGCAGCCAATATAACCAGTTTTGTGTAGGTGCTGTTGTGTCAGTTTGTCATCATGTTATCTTAAGTGTTTTCTGCACTCTCAGGTTATGTGTTCTGAAGAGCTCCAGGCCTGAACTCAACAGTTCTTACTGACATTAGTTCACAACCTCACTGACTCTAAACGCTCCCTCGTTTCCTCAAGAGACGCGACATGATCAACTCAGACTTTCCTGTTTTACAGTAAGTACAGTAACTCTTTACTGATGCACACGTTGCTCTTTGTGGTGTATTTATCATGAATGTTTGCTCTGCAGGGACTCGTCCAACGACGGACAGAGCGACACGGTCAGTCTGAGCATGAGCATCAGTGAACTGGACGATTCTGGAGAAGGAAATGTAAAGAAAAGGAGAGGACGACCTGGAAAACAAGGAGTGAGATCACTGCAGAATCACTGATATCTGTCACTTACTGTATGAAGTCATACACGTCTTGATGCGCTGATGTTGATTGACGCTCTGCTAGGCGGCCAATAAAAGAGCCCGAAGGTCTCCGGTTGATAAAGGAGGGCGGAGACAGAATGGAATAGCCTATCAAAATGGAGAGGGGGCGGATCCAGGCACTCTGTTTGAGATGGTCAAACAAGGCAGAAGTGCCATGCAGGTAAAACACAACACCTGTGTTTCTGTTCTGTGTGTTTGATCCATTATTAAGTGATTCTGTGTTTGTTTCTCAGAGTGTTATTGATGACTGGATTGAATCTTATAAACAAGACAGAGATTTGGCACTTTTAGATCTGATCAACTTCTTCATTCATTGCTCTGGCTGCAAAGGTAGTTTCATGCGCTCATTTTGTTCAGTGTGAATAAGAGTTTAGTGCTGTCATCAGGTTCCTGTATTCAGTGTTTGTGTTTATTGGCAGGCACTGTGAGAATCGAGATGTTTAGAAACATGCAGAATGCTGAGATCATCAGGAAGATGACAGAGGAGTTTGATGAGGTTTGTTGATATTTTTGAGGGTGTATTTAGTCTTAGATGACAGTTTTCCTCATGAGACTCTGATCATGAACTCCAGGACAGCGGCGATTATCCTCTGACGATGGCCGGACCTCAGTGGAAGAAATTCCGCTATAACTTCTGTGAGTTCATCATGGTTCTTGTCCGTCAGTGCCAGTACAGCATCATCTATGACGAGTACATGATGGACACCATCATCTCTCTGCTCACCGGACTCTCAGACTCTCAGGTCCGAGCTTTCAGACACACCAGCACACTGGCAGGTACGTCGGTCAGTCACCTTTGACGTTTGTTGTTAGTGAGCTGTTCTGAGGTGCATTAATGAGATGCGGTCGGTCTCTGCTGCAGCTATGAAGCTTATGACGGCGCTGGTGAATGTGGCTTTGAATCTGAGCATTAATCAGGATAACACACAGAGGCAGTATGAGACAGAGAGGAACAAGGTCGCAGGGAAAAGAGCCAATGAGAAGTTAGAACTGCTGCTAGAAAAGAGGAAAGAGGTGCGTCTCTATATATCCCCTAAAACTTTGTTCTGTCCTCTGTGAGCTAGTAATGTGTAATGTTGTCTCTCGCTTCATTGGTCACGTAGCTTCAAGAAAACCAGGATGAGATTGAGAACATGATGAACTCCATCTTCAAGGGTATTTTTATTCACCGTTACAGGTTAGCAGCCTTGCTACAGCTAACAGGTAGAACACAGAGTCATTCTGTAAGAATATATCAACGGTCTGTTCTGCTTCCTGTCTTAGAGATGCCATAGCAGAGATCAGAGCCATTTGTATTGAGGAGATTGGAGTTTGGATGAAATTATACAGTGATGCTTTTCTCAACGATAGTTACCTGAAGTATGTTGGCTGGACGCTACATGACAGAGTGAGTGTTTATGTTTTCCTTGGCGCGAATGTTAGATTTCCCATCTCTGATAAAGAAAATGTATCTCCGTGTTGAATTAAGGGATTTCTAAAATGTTATCATAATTAAAGGTTTTGCTCTCTTTTGTTAGCAAGGTGAAGTTCGACTCAAATGTCTAAAGGCTCTTCAGACCCTATACACCAACAGAGAGCTGTTTCCCAAACTCGAGCTCTTCTCTAATCGCTTTAAGGTAAAACTCTTCTTCCTTTACGACCTTTGCAAGATATAACCTGTAGTTTTGTTATAATGTTTAGACATGAGTACAGAAACATTATGATGTCACTTCCTGTTTCTCAGGACCGTATTGTTTCCATGACACTGGATAAAGAGTATGACGTGGCAGTAGAGGCCATACGACTCGTCACAATGATCCTGCAGTGAGTATTTCTCATCAGTTCTTCATCTGTCTGACTGCTGCTGCATCTTTCTAACCATCTCGTGTGTCTCTGTTTTCAGCTGTAGTGAGGATGCTCTGTCAAATGAAGACTGTGAGAACGTCTACCATCTTGTCTATTCAGCCCATCGTCCTGTTGCCGTGGCTGCTGGAGAGTTCCTCCACAGGAAGTGAGACGAATGATCTGCTCTGTGTCTCTGTGCAAATGTCACGTGTGTCCATCTGTTTGGTTTCATGTTTTGTTTGGCTGCAGGTTGTTCAGTAGGCATGACCCTCAGGCTGAAGAGGCTCTGGCTAAGAGACGAGGCAGAAACAGTTCGAACGGAAACCTGATCAGAATGCTGGTGCTGTTCTTCCTGGAGAGTGAGGTGAGGAATGGGCCAGAACTGTGAGGGTTTATGTGTGTCTCTCCCCCATTCGTTTGTTATGGCAAAAAAAGGCTCAGTTGTGATTTTTCGGACCTTGGTCCTGTCCAGCTTCATGAGCATGCAGCGTATCTGGTGGACAGTCTGTGGGACAGCTCACAGGATCTGCTGAAGGATTGGGACTGTATGGTGGAGCTCCTGCTGGAGGAGCCTGTGCAGGGAGAAGAAGGTACGGCGTCCTTCACACACCCCCATCTTTCTCTGCTTGAGATCTTTCAGTATGTTCCTCATGTGGCTGTGGGTTCTGTTGCAGCGATGGGAGACAGACACGAGAGTGCTCTGATCGAGCTCATGGTCTGCACCATCAGACAAGCAGCTGAAGCTCATCCACCTGTGGGCAGAGGAACAGGAAAGAGAGTAAGTTCTGCTGTCTGATGACTGTTCATTGTGTTACAAGTGAGAGGTCTGATGATGTCCTGCTGCTTCTCTGTTCTTCCTCTAGGTCCTGACTGCCAAAGAGAAGAAAACTCAGATGGATGATAAGAACAAACTGACTGAACATTTAATCGTGGCTCTGCCCATGCTGCTGTCAAAGGTGCAGTACCAGAGAACCAGCCTCTCAGGTTCTCAAAGTATGAGGAAAAAGCTTCATGTGTTTTTGCTTTGGTTTTCAGTACCAGGCTGATGCTGAAAAGGTGGCAAACCTCCTTCAGATCCCACAGTTCTTTGATCTGGAGGTCTACAGTTCAGGACGAATGGAGAAGGTCAGTCATTGAGTTTGTCCAAACATCTCTTGCTCATGTAAGTTTAATTGTATCTAAACAGCAGAATATCAAAGAGAGACATTTTGCACTAGCACAGTGCAACAACTGCATAGCAACCACCCACAGCACCCTAATTTGTTTTGAATGAAACCTCTCTCTCGTTTTGTTGGTGTTCAGCATTTAGACACCCTGCTGAAGCAGATCAGTGTGGTTGTGGATAAACACACGGAGACTGAAGTCTTGGAGGCGTGCAGCAGGACCTACAGCATCCTGTGCAGCGAGGAGTACACCATCATGAACCGCGTGGACATCAGCCGCAGTCAGCTCATCGATGAGCTCACCGACAGATTCGCTCACTCGGTGGAAGACCTCCTGCAGGAGGTGAAGGAGAGCTTCGGCTCAGAGTGTACGAATGATGACGTTTCGATGATCGTGTCATTAACTGAGTTGTTTTCTGCTGTCAGGGCGATGAAGCAGATGATGATGACATTTACAATGTTCTCTCAACCCTCAAGAAGCTCACGGCCTTCCACAAGTAAGAGAAGTTCCATCCTGTCCTGGTGCAGAGTTTGTGTCTGTGTGCGCTTGAGCCTCAGGTTTGTTTTGTTTGCTTTGTAGTGCCCATGATCTTACAAAGTGGGACCTTTTCAGGAACTGTTATCGACTGTTAAAGATGGGGATTGAGCAGGGCTCCATGCCAGAGCAGGTACAGATGTTTACATACATAAACGTGTACTGAAAATAAATACAGATCCATATAACATCATAACACACATTTTGTTGACGTTCAGATTGCGGTTCAGGCTCTGCAGTGCTCTCATTACTCCATCCTGTGGCAGCTGGTGAAGATCACTGAAGGATCTCCATCAAAGGTGAAGCAGATGAACCACACACCTTCTGTTTCTTGAGCGTTCCTCTGGAAACATGGCATAAACTGTGTGTGTTTTCTGGGCAGGATGATCTGGTAGCGTTGAGGAGGGTGGTGAAATCTTTCCTAGCGGTTTGCCAGCAGTGTCTGTCTAACGTAAACACTCCAGTCAAAGATCAGGTGAGCAGCAGCTGTTCATGTAGTTTAATGGCATGGAGAAACCCTTTAACAGAAGGTGTCTACACTGTCTGCATACTGCAGCCTTTTTATATGAAACAGATGTTTGTTTGTGTGTTTGATCTCGGCAGGCGTTCATGTTGCTTTGTGACCTTCTGATGATCTTCAGTCATCAGCTGGTCACAGGCGGTCGAGAAGCTCTGCAGCCGCTGGTCTTCACTCCAGACTCTTCCCTGCAGAACGAGCTGCTGAGCTTCATCCTGGACCACGTCTTCATAGACCAGGATGATGAGAACCAGAGCACAGGTGTGTCTGAAATATCCCCAGACTGAGAATTATCATTTTGTTTGTTTGTTTACAATTATTATTAGATATTAGACATTTAAATGTCAAAATTCACTTTTCAGTCTCTGTTTAGGACAAAATGAGATTAAAGGACTTTAAAATATCAAAGGTTGATGCTGCTACAGCGTAGAGTCAGAACAAAATCACAGACACAGAAATGAAAGAGTTTGTGAACAGACTCAGACTATGTTTAAGTTCATGCACCATTTGTTTCAGAGGGTGATGAGGAGGATGAAGCCAATAAGATTGAGGCTCTTCACAAGAGGAGGAACCTGCTGGCGGCCTTCAGCAAACTCATCATCTACGACATCATAGACATGACAGCAGCTGCAGACGTCTTCAAACAATACATGAAGGTATGAGAACGTTACTATTTAACCACACACAACCCTGCTGTAACAGACTCATGAGGCTGCCATTGGTTTCCAGTATTACAACGACTATGGAGACATCATCAAAGAAACCCTGAGTAAGACCAGACAGATGGACAAGATCCAGTGTGCAAAGACTCTGGTGCTCAGCTTGCAGCAGGTTCAGGATCTTCTCAGATTTTTGTTCTTACAGGTTTTGATGTAAGAATCATCTTTGTGACTCGACTGTGTCCCTGTTTGCAGCTGTTCAATGAGCTCATCCAGCACCAGGGACCCAACCTGGACCGAACCTCCTCACACGTCAGTGGCATTAAGGAACTGGCCCGGCGGTTTGCGCTCACGTTCGGGCTGGACCAGATCAAAACCAGGGAGGCTGTGGCCACGCTGCACAAGTAAGAAGCTGCAGATCAGCAGGCCTTCATCATCTTTACTTTAACACTTATTTCTGAGTTATTCCTGCCATGTTTCTCCCGCTGCAGGGATGGGATCGAGTTTGCCTTTAAGGTCCCAAACCCAAAAGGACCAGAATTCCCGCCACCCAATCTGGCATTTCTGGAGGTTCTGTGCGAGTTCTCCTCCAAACTCCTGCGGCAGGACAAGAAGACGGTGTAAGTGCAGAAACCTGATCTTTATTCTGAAGTGTTTTGTGTGTTTGTGCAGGTAAAGGTTTGGACCAGAGTTCTGTCTGGTGGTGATCTGCTCTCTCTCTCTCTCTGACACAGGCATTCCTACCTGGAGAAGTTTATGACGGAGAACATGATGGAGAGGAGAGAGGACGTGTGGCTGCCGCTCATCGCCTACAGAAACTCTCTGCTTACGGGGGCAGATGACGACCGCATGTCTGTCACAACAGGAAGCACCACCAGTAAGGCCAGCACAGCTCGCAGCAAACGCGGCCGTCCGGCGCAGCACAAGAGACGCTCCGATGGTACAAAACAAGCCAATACATTCTATCATATGAGTTTGTCTTAAATAATATACTTGTGCATTTCTAACGCCTCATTACATTGCTGTGGTCAGCTGATTGGTCATTAACGCCTGTCTCGTGTCATGTAACAGAGGAGAGTGTGGACGGCTCGTGGGTTACGCGCAACAACACCCTCCAGACACCGGGAGGCCTCCACACCCCGCAGCTCACGTCCACAGTCCTGAGAGAAAACCCCAGACAGGCAGCAGAACACATCCCAGACCAGGACTCATCAGAACCAGGCTCAGAACCTGACTACATGCATAAGTACAGCTGAAAATCACAGTCAAATGATCTGATGTCCAGTAGCATGCAGTTTATGATTTAATCTCACGCTGTTTGGGCTGAACATCATCTGAATATCATTGTGTTCAGTCCTCAGATGCAGATGTCCTGGTTGGAGCAGCAGCAGAAGATGGAGGAGATGAACAGAAAGGAGAGAGGAGGGCTGAGCTACATGAAGTCTCGCAGTGGTGGAGTGAGACAGCAGGTGTATGTACTGATGACTGACACACACTCATGTCATTTGATTATTACAAAATGAAAGTGTCTGTGAATGTGTCTCATCCTGTAGGAATGTATTCGTTCATCATTTGTTTGTGTGTTGGTACGAGTTCTTCACTGTCTAATTGACCAGCAGGGTCTCATTGAGTGCTTGTATCAGAACCCTGAGATTAGACAACGTCTTGTGTTCATTACATTCTGTAACAGGAGAAGCTAATGACCTGTAAACGAATTCTCTTCTCTGTCCTTCAGTCGAGGCCTCATGGAAGATGATGCTGAACCCATCTTTGAAGATGTGATGATGTCATCGCGTGGACAGCTGGAGGACATGAACGAGGAGTTTGAAGACACCATGGTGATAGACCTGGTGAGAACTTACAGATGCAGATGATCACGGGGGATTTTTTCTGGCAACAGCCCAAGACCAGATTCCATAAAACATCTGTTGCTCTATAAATGTTTTTGATTCTCTTCTGACCTTTCTACATTTCAGCCGCCATCGAGGAACAGGAGAGAAAGAGCAGAACTCAGACCAGATTTTTTCGACTCTTCAGCCATAATGGAAGATGATTCTGTAAGAACATTTAATAAATAAAATCTCTCGTAAATGTGTAAATCAGATAACGGTTTAACAATGTTGCTGTCAGTAAGATAAACAGCACAATGTGGGAAAAATCAGTTTTCATTTAAGCATTTTATTCATTGATTTTGCCTGTGGTGGAGACACAACTAACTGTTGTCTTGTTTTATAGGGTTTTGGGATGCAGATGTTCTGAGTGAGGTTGCAGCCTCTGAGGGTGAAAGCAAACATACATCACATCTTTAATGTTTCCCACAACTGAAAACTACAGGAGTGATTGTGTGCATGAGTCTGTAACAGTCTGTCATCTGCTGCAGCAGCACCAGTTAACACAGTGTTTCAGTTTCTGGGTTTGTTCATTTGACTTCTCTCAGAGAAGAAAAGGTCATGATCCCTTTTGTTTCTAATCTGTCCAGATGTTTTGTTGGTTCTGTGCGCCTGACTAGTGCAAAATATTTGGTATTTTTAATGTGGTTAAAATGTGGTTATCAGATAAAGGCCACGTTTGTTCAGAACATTTAAAATACTAAAACTGTTGAGATGTTTATATGGGAGTTTTATGTCCTGACACACTGGTCATGTGTTCTTCATTAACTTTTGTTGTCATTTTAAAGACAGTGGGACTCCGTCACTGTGATGTTACAGGACTTGCACAGGAAAATCCACAGGCAGGTTTTACTGGCGCTTGTGTGATTGTTTAGAGCGGCGCTTTAGATGCAGTCCTCTGATCAAATCTTTATTTTAATCTTTACTGTTCAAATTTGTTTTTTAAAGAAATGTTTCAATAAAAGTATTTAAAAATAAGTCAAGCAGCTGCAAATGTCTTGTTTCTAATACACACAATGGATCAGTACATAGGGCACAATTAATATGCACAGAAATATTCTGTAGGTGTAGCTACACAAAATAACATTTGGACAAGAAGAGAGGATAGAAACACAGTTGTGAGGTTAATTTCACCTGACAGGTTTAACAGGAGGTGTTGATGTCGGTGTAGCAGTGAGACGTAACGGGAAGATCAGCATTACGTTGACAGATGAAGCATGAGGGCTGTGAGCAGTGATGCTGTGAGCAGTGATGCTGTATCTGATGCTGTGCAGTGTGTTTCCATGGAAACCGATCAAGCGCATCCTCCCGCAGCGTCTCGCGTGTTCTCGCCCCTGTTGTGACGCGCGGAGGAAGAGAGGAAACCTTTCACGCGCGTTACAGTATCGCTGTGTGACGCGTTTATGTCCCTGTACAGAATGACTTGTGCGTTTATGCTGCAGATGCTAAACTGATGCCTCCGAGCGACCGGAAGCAGCGGGGTCAACAACCGGAGGCCGCCGTTAAACCTGATGCAGCTTCTGCAGCCGCGGGCAGTAGCGCAGACCCCGCAGGCGCCCGGCTGCGGAGCGACTGCGTTGAGAGGCGGGTGTCTGCGCTGTGTCTGAGGCCGGGGCTGAGGAGCGCCACCAGCAGGAGTTTGATGGAGCGTCGCTGTGTTTTGCGCTGAATGTTTGGGGGTCACACTGAACGATCTGCCGTCCGATGATGAAGATGATGAAGACTCGGGTGTATTCCGTGCTGTGGAAGAGGGGCGGGTGTGATGTTTGCTCCAAAGACAAATCGTGTGTTTGTGCACCGAGACGCGTTCATTGCGGTTCACAGTGGACGGAACCGCGAGTGTCCCCGCACTGGACCTGTCCAGCACCACGCTGCTGAGATGAACCCGGACCCCACAGCTCTCTACGTGTCCGCTTGTCGGTCGGTGCTGCGGTGGGATTCGCGGGACCCCCGGGCGGTGGCGGAAATCTATAAGCTCCTGCCTTTCTTCAGACAGTCTCTCGCATGTCTCGTTTGTGGTGAGCATCACAGTTTATGATGCTGCGTGTGTGTTTGTGTGATGCTGCGTGTGTGTTTGTGTGATGCTGCGTGTGTGTGATGCTGCGTGTGTGTGATGCTGTGTGATGCTGCGTGTGTGTGTTTGTGTGATGCTGCGTGTGTGTGTTTGTGTGATGCTGCGTGTGTGTTTGTGTGATGCTGCGTGTGTGTTTGTGTGATGCTGCGTGTGTGTTTGTGTGATGCTGCCCGTATGATGCTGCTTGTGTTCTGCATGTGCGCGCTTGAAGCATCTCATGATCTCTGAATCCCCGCCGACCGTGACAAACCCCATTGCATTTATAAACACACCAGTGCATCTGTTCACACAGATATAGAGAGATGCAAGAGTCTTTTTATGTTTAACTAGATGTTTTAGCAAGAATGTAATCACCACATTGTGTTTGTAGTGATTCATTATTCAGTGTTGTGTTGTTTTCAGGAAGAGCCACTTACACTGAATTCAAACGTGTGCTCAACGTTAAACATGCATCTTCATATTTACAGTGAACAGATTAATGCTGCATCCATCAGTGCATGTTTGTATTAAAGATTTGTGTTTATATAAGAGATGTGCATGTGTTTGTGAAGGACTTCTGATGCTATTTATGAAAGAAACCATTTACTTGTGTTGTATTGTTCATTATCGTTATTCTAATGATCGTTTATTTGTTTTTCAGGTAATTTGCTTCACGATCCAGTAGCTCCAACCAAATCCTCATGTCAGCACTGCGTCTGTAAGTCCTGCAAGGGCAAGAAGATGATGATGAAGCCACCGTGCAGCTGGTGCAGAGACTACCAGCAGTTTGAGGAGAACAAACAGCTGTGTATCCTGGTGGATTGTTACAGAAAGCTGTGCCAGTACATCACACACTCTCCTCTCTCTCAGCACATCCACACGGCAGTGGAAGGGGCTACAGACCTACTGGCTCGGCTAAATGAAGGACTCTCATTGGACAGAAGACAGGGGGAGGAGCCTCTGTCTCTGAGCTTGACAAACCAGTCGCTCACACCCTCAAAAACGCTCACAGAGATGGAGAAGGGTCTCAGTGCTCCGGGGGTGAACTGTCTCCAGGACTGTAATGGTTTGACCAA
This sequence comes from Yasuhikotakia modesta, assembly GCA_036877545.1. NCBI lineage: Eukaryota > Metazoa > Chordata > Actinopteri > Cypriniformes > Botiidae > Yasuhikotakia > Yasuhikotakia modesta. The sequence goes on from JBAJNP010008994.1 coordinate 14,571, forward strand.
TGTGGAGGAATTAACTGCCAGCTTATCTTCACTGGAGGCCAGCGTTCCTGCGCCGGTTAACAGCAGGACTGAGGTGATGAAGTCAGAGAGTGTCACCAGTGAGGCTCCAGTGTGTGAGGCTGCGGGTGAGGAGCTCTGTACCAGCACCATGGACGTTTGTGGCTTTGGAGAAGACATAAAGCATGATGGTGGAACGCTCCTCTTGAGCGTAGAGGAGGTACTCAGGACTCTGGAACCAGACCATGCCCCCCAGGGTGAATCTTCTGCCGTCCTACAGTCACGCCTCAAGCCTTCTGAAAGCTTAAATGGACTATTCAGCATCTCAGCTGCTTCTGTGGACTCTACCCTGCAGCTCTCCTCACTCCTGCATGATTCACAGGAAGTTCTCATGCCCCAGCACCCAACATCTGAGAAAACCCCACAGTCTTTGGGAATACCCTGTTCTGCGGTGCTGCGGTGCCGCCGCAAACGCTCGCGGTCGGAGAGCGACAGTGGGAAGATTCAACCGTTATCCATTTCCTGCCTCATCCGGGACCACAGGCTGGGTGCCTCGGACGCTGTTCCTGTCAAGTGTGAACCCACATCTCCCACTCAGTCTGTGCCTCACGTGGCGGCGGTGCCCAGCGGCGGGGGCCTTTCCAAAGTGGGGAAGACTTTACTGGTGCCTGTTAAAAATATCAGAATGACTCTTGACCATCATGGACCCAAAAAGGCGTGCACCACATCTAAACAGGGAGCTCCCAAGATGGAGAAGATGAACGAACGAATTGTGAGCAACACCATCATTCCAGGGAGCCCCACAAAAGTTGTTTATAAAAAGATACAGGAGAAAAAGGGCTGCAAGTGTGGCAGAGTGACTCAAAACCCAAGTGTTCTTACCTGCCGTGGTCAGCGCTGCCCGTGTTACTCCAACCGCAAGGCCTGTCAGGACTGCACATGCAGGGGCTGCCAGAACTCCTACATGGCCAACGGTGAGAAGAAGCTGGAGGCTTTTGCAGTGCCAGAGAAAGCCCTGGAGCAGACCAGACTCACTCTGGGCATCAATGTCACCAGCATCGCCGTGCACAACGCAGCCAGCAGCGGAACGGGTGGGATGCTGAAAGTCTCCATGGCAACTGGCTCACCTGTGGCTACAGGGCCCCACGAAGACAAAGGGTTTAATGAAATGTTGGACATGAGGTTTGACTGAGCACCAGAACTCAGTCCTGTCATCACTGCTGCTCTCTGTGTGACGGCTGGTGCTGACAGACCAGGCAGCTATTGTGATTCTGTTCTGTGGTTAAGTTCTCATTAACAGTTTAGTTGTTGCTGAAGGTCTTGTCTTTAAATCTCCTGCACTACTGTTTAGGTTTTCTTGCACTTTGTTGCACAAGGTGAGATTTCATTTGATAAAGGTTTTACATTCTAGTGCAGGTGATTTTTAGGCACGATCTTTAGCATGATAATATCTGACCTCATTGTTGTGGGTCACACTGTGTTGAAATGTGTTTGTAGGATTGGAGACCGTGTCAGTGAATGGCTCCATACAGCATCAATAAAGACTGATTGTATTTATAAACATCTTTTGTACACAGACTTATAAAAGTCAATTGAAAAGTACATTTTATGATCTATTTTGTAAGTTACATGAACATTTGCAGTATTTGTTGGGTATCAGTAAACAGATTATGGTTCATGCAGGGCATCAGCTGTGAACATTTCCTGCAGATGCAGTATGTGAAGTCTTCTGTCTAAATTGTTTCCTCGTTGTAGTTTTTGTCTCAGACTCTTATTTTTTCTCTTAATATAAATGTAACATATTTGCACAAAAAATTCTGACCCGACTCTGTCTTTCTTTTCATAAATGAAAAGATTCATAAATCTGAACACAGATCTGTTCATAAATATTGTCATGTAAACAATTACAACACTTTTACAACCAGGACAAAACATTTCAGCACATGCTGTCTGTGTGTGACACTGATAAGCTCTTTTAATGAAATCATTCATATTCCAGCACAGGAACTCTGACACTGCAAGAAAATCCATTAACGTTGATGCCGTTTACCTTCTACATGTTCAGTTATTCTGAACAAACGCCAGCAGGGGCGGAACACAGAACTGAATGCTGTTGAACCCAACCTGTTATCTTTAAATTAGGCTGCATCTGTGTTTAATGATGGTGTGTTACAGGTACGAGTCCATCCTCATTTATTAAACACGATTAATAGAACGATTATGAAACAGGAAATCTAGAGGAAAGAACATTGATTGGGTAAGTGAGGAGAACTTTGTGTGTTTATGTGCAATTCTCTGTCTGGCCTCAGATGTGTCTTGTGTAGCAGTTCTATTTACATTACTCAGTATATGTTCAACATTATTGTATATATACAAGAAATTATGTACAAGACAAGTTACCATGTCACACCGTCACAGTGATTTTCACATTTAGATAAAGTACAAGTGCTAGATTCATGTTTTCAGGAAGAAAACTGAGGGTGAATGAATGACTGAACTAGTTAAACTGATTTATAAAGCAGATCTGCAGTTTCTGTACTCACACATCATAAAGAGTGTAAACGCTACGTGACATCACAGGTCCTGAAAGGATGAAAGACGGCAGGAAAGCCTGCAGCTCGCCGCACCTTTTTACCTCAAAGTCAAACAAATAACTGCTCCACTGGTGTGGCGAGACCCTCACGCTCATCTGCCCCTCTGGGCAAACGTGACGAGCTAAATCTCCTCACGACAGTCCAACACGTCACTGTGGAACAGATTTATGACACTCATATTTGCACCGTTCTAGATTTCATCCCTCACATTTAACTATTTTGGCAAAAGACGTTGCATCTCTGCAAACATCCAAATGTTTTAAGGCATTTGGCTCCCTTTCAAAGATCTCTCAGGTAAAAATACTGAGCAAGCTGAGTCTTGTCACTCCTCATGTCGAGTGTTAAACAGTGAACAGTGTGTTTTTATCATCCTGCTTTTCTGTGCCTTCTAGCTGACCAGAAACGCACCAAAGAAGCTGGACTTCTCATCCATGTCGATGGCGCTCACGTTACTGACCGTCACAAACACACGATCTCCTGCTCCCAGCTGAAAAACACCCGCTTGATAGATAGAGTACAGCCCGTATTCTGTGTCCCGGGACCAGCAGGTGGTCTGAGCGTTCTTCATCAGCAGTACAGGAACCGGATAAGAACTCACTTTTTTATAAACATACTGTAGCATCGGTTTTCCTCTGATTGACACGTCCGAAATGCCCTCCTCTTCCTCATCGCTCTCCTCTTCCTCTATCAGCGTGTGTTTAAAGTAAGTTTGGGAGTAGATGTAATACAGGCCCGTCTGCGGTACCACCAGCTCCCCCTCACTCAGCTCTACGTTCTGGAGAAAAGCTAAACCCTTCTCTGACTCCCAGAACTGTATCTTCTGGCCGTAGATCTTCCTGTCCGGCACACCTGCATTGTCAAACCAGAGAGACATGATGAGTTTGACAGAAATGCCTCATTGTTTCAGCTTTTGGCTGGAGAGGCCGGTTCTCTCAATTCAAAGACTCAGTCGATCACAAACCAGCTTTCAGTTTCTGAGACTTGATTTGAACTGTGCTTTTATTCCTACATAAAAGACAACATGAGTTTTATGAGCTTCTCTTGAAGGAAGCATGAAAACAAAAGACACAGCCGTCGTTCAGATTTGAGTTTAGTTATGCAGTTGTTTGTCTGAATTGGCTGTCATCCAGTCAGCTGACGTGGCCAAGTGTTTATTTTTACTCTCAGGTGAGACTGAACTTTAACCCAGAGATTAATAAGCACAACAAGCTGTTAAAATTCATGCTCATATTTCAGGAAGACAAGTCTGAACAGAAACACTTGAGTTTAACCCCAGCAGTGATGAACTGAGGTAAGTCCAGTTTAATGGCGTCTCTCCTGGAGCGAGACTCACCTGCGGTCTGTTCTGTCTGGGGGACGTAGCTGCCCGTCACATGAGCTGCAATCTCTGGTGGTGAGGAATCATCTGTGCCGTGGATCACCAGAGAGGGAAGAACTGGTGACACTTCACCTGTTAATCCCAAAGATGAATTAAAGTTTATATTTACACACCAACCTTAGAGAGCGTAGCTTTAGAAATACCTTTAACTGCTGATGACATTTCCTTCGACATTGACTGTTAAACAAAGAAAAATGTTAAAGCAAATAAAAATAGGAACGTTTGCCATGTTGTTCAATTCATCATTATAACTGATCAGTTATAAACAACTAAAATCCATGTAAGAGAAATGAAGTAAATTCCTCTGTTAGTGAAAAAGCAGCAGTTTTAACCGCAGATACCTTCTCAACCAGAAAGTGGAGCTGTTGCGCGAGCCGCCAGCAGGGGTCGCCGTCGCCCCCCGCCGCGCGCATCAGACACGAGACGCTGCTCTTCGCGAAGGTTTGACGCGTCTGTGAACAAACGCGTCTGATGTCAGCGGGACAAACGTCTTAAACTTC